>ML380757.1:97694-151895 GCA_005239525.1 Nicotiana knightiana | reverse complement strand
GAAACACATAGGAGCATATAGGAGGCCCAGATTTTCCTCCGCAGATAATGCATATAATTAGCATGCCTCAAACACATATAAGGGAAGTATTGTTAATTAAGATCCTAAGACATGGTATCTAGGTGAATTCATATGATAAACAGATAGGCAGACTTGTTTTATAACTCAAGAAAACATGCTCTTAATCAGTTTGCCTACTGATTTAAAAGTACCTATTAGTATTAAGCAATACACACAAGTGAGAAATATTTCTAATTTTTGAAAATTTAGTCATCTAAGGCTTGCCTAGGCGGGGGAGAGTGTATATTAACAGAATTATTAAAGGAATTGTTGCAAATTATTACCTAAACATGTTGTTCTAGGTTGTTCAAAACATAGAAGCATTGCCAGTTATATTTTTTAAAAGAAAACTGAGTGGGGTGGTTATACTTTTTATACATTAGTAATTAGACTAAATATAGTTGAGCGATTAGGACCCTANGGATCACATCAATGCAATACCCGGTAATCACTCCTCGAAGAGGGGCTACACGTGGTATTAGCGCACCGGTCATCATATCCATATTCTACCCTTCCCACCCCGTGAAGGTAATTAAAGCGTGTGTTGGCCACGGATTCTATTGCGTGCTGTTACCCGTCCCATCCTATCAGTCTTGGAGGAGGTTAGGACTACTATCCTAAAAGGTAGGTGCTAGGCAGATCTTCAGGTTTAAAGGGGTAAAATTCTAAGGCGACAAGCAAAGAACATATAGGACTGCAGTCAGTGGGAAACACATAGGAGCATATAGGAGGCCCAGATTTTCCTCCGCAGATAATGCATATAATTAGCATGCCTCAAACACATATAAGGGAAGTATTGTTAATTAAGATCCTAAGACATGGTATCTAGGTGAATTCATATGATAAACAGATAGGCAGACTTGTTTTATAACTCAAGAAAACATGCTCTTAATCAGTTTGCCTACTGATTTAAAAGTACCTATTAGTATTAAGCAATACACACAAGTGAGAAATATTTCTAATTTTTGAAAATTTAGTCATCTAAGGCTTGCCTAGGCGGGGGAGAGTGTATATTAACAGAATTATTAAAGGAATTGTTGCAAATTATTACCTAAACATGTTGTTCTAGGTTGTTCAAAACATAGAAGCATTGCCAGTTATATTTTTTAAAAGAAAACTGAGTGGGGTGGTTATACTTTTTATACATTAGTAATTAGACTAAATATAGTTGAGCGATTAGGACCCTATAACATGATATCTAATGCACAGGTAGAGATGCAGAATAATGCATATGCAAAATTCCTAAGTATGATTTCTAAATGCTAAGTAGTCACAGTATTAATCATGGTTTCAGAAGATGCTGGAGTGATGACTTATTTTAATGTTGTTTAGCGTAGGACAAGATTTCTAAGCGTACATGGCAGTGAACATGCTGAAAAAGTAGGTATGAGACCTAGTAAACATTATTTCTGATGCATGAATTTGAACATATGGGCCTAAACATGATCTCTATTGCACAAATAGGAAATAAAGTCTAATAGCATGATTTATATCCCTTTAATAGCTAATGCATGCGTAGCTACCCCTCCCTTTTCATTATCCATCCCCTGAGTTGTTTACAAATTATTACAGGCCAGGGAATTATGGATTACACAACCAAGGAAAACAAGAAGTTACTTCTATAGGGAGCCTTCAATTTGGCCCAGATCTTCCAAACCTCACTGCCTTATGGTATTGCATAGCCTTTTCATAATCCGAATGTTTCATAGTTCCCTAAGGACCTCAAGGGCTCCCGGGAAGTGCTCACACCCAGATAGCCAAAGAATTAAACATGTGCAGTGTGGCAGTGCCAGCCTTGTGTGTCAGAGTTCAGAAGGTACTCAAAGGGTTCCCAAAGCAGTGCTCACACGAAGGGGGCTGAACTTAGACTTCTAAGAGTGTATGTGAGAGTGCTTTTTGTTTTAAAAAGATTTAAGTAAGGAACAGTTTTGAGAAAAGGGTAAGTAAGAAAACAGTTTTGAAGAAGGAAATGGGAGCTTAACATCACACAAGGACCAAGGATAGTCCAACAATCACAAACATGGGTAATGAGATTAGGGACAAATATAGAGCATGTAAGGGCATACATATAGCAGGCAGATACACACACACACATACAATCATGAACTCCTAATGGTCTAGAGGATTAGGGGTACAATGCTAGGTCAGATTAACACCTTAAACTAATGTATCAATAATAGGCATGTAAGAAGTAGGTGCTGTGTACAGAAACATGTTGGTCATAAACAAATAAAGCCTAATTTAAACATGGAGAGGGGAGTTCAGGACACTAGATACATGCTGAAGAATAAGTAAGCAAGTTGGAAGAAGGTTGAATCACAACAGTAATGGAAACATGATGGTTTAAGGACTGAAATATAAATTAGAACATACCAGTGAAGTGAAGAAAGCAATAACACAAATAGGAAAGTAAGAGAATGCACAATAGTTAGCCGTGGCTTGCAGCCGGCTAACCCAGAGTAGTAGTAATTAGCACAAAAGAGAGTAGAAAGTCTTTTAAATTGTGAGAGAGATTTTTTGAACATATTAGTTTGTCTGTGTGTCTGTGTATGAATAGAATATATATAGTTTTGAAAACTTGATGAAAAATAAGGAAAGAACTAGAATTAAGCAGTGATTGTAGGACTGAATATCAATCAGTACCCAATTAGCACAAGTATCCCTATAATAAAAGGAGTGATTCACACAGTCAGTTATTTAATAAGGGAAGAACCATCATAGCTTAGAGGAATATAAGAACAGTGTAAGTATAATCGGCAATTAGGTATCCCTTAATTGAAGGGGTTAAACTCAAACAACTATTAGGTAAAATAATAATTAAGGAAAGTTCTGATGCCTGTAAAATATAAGGAAATAGTTTCACCCCTAATACAAGCATATAATTGAGACTAGGTTCAGAAGATATCACTTAAGGAAATAGTAATCAATTAACAGTTAATAAATTATGTAACAAGGTAAGAAAACAAAGTTGGAAATCAATAAAAACATCTCATAAGAAATCAGAGATTCGAAATTGGTACTAATTAAGGGAAGGCCTCATGTATCTAAGGAAACATTCAGAATCAGCAGAGGATACAGTATGAAAAAATCAGTATAGTCTTACTCATAATCATTCAGGGATTCAAGACAGTAATGATTCAAGCAGGGTGAACACACAAGAAGCGGCAGAATCAAGGACCCAATAGCATAAGTGAAGCAATAATCACAAAAAAACAGGGATTGTTCATGGGCAACAGACACACATGCAAAGAGAAAGAAAAGACATGCTCAACATTTAGAACACATTGTTAAAACTAAATAAATTATGATTAAAAGTGATAACACATTTAAGCATATGAGAAAAATCACTTAAACTTTGAGAAATTGTTTGTAGAAAAGGTTTCAGAAACCTTAAGTGAAAAAAACTACTTTAAAAATGGAAAACCTTTAAGAACAAATGTAATAATACTCATAATAAACTCGGATCTAGTGTAGATCTAAGAAAATAGGAAGGTTTTTGAAGAAAACATGTAAAAGCTTCATGATATACACAAATCTAAGATAGATCTAAAGGAATCGTGAAAATACCAGGGGTTAGGGTTTCAGAGAGTTGAAAAACCAAGAAAAACCTTAAAGATGTCGCCAGCATTAGCCGAAAAAGTCATGGCTCTTACTCAGACGGCCGGAGGAGGCCGGAAGATGGCATGAGGGATCATAGGTAGGAGCTGAACCGCTCCAGGTTTGCTTGAGGGACTTAAGGTGTCATTAGATCGGTGTAGGGTAAAGCAGTAACCAGGAGATAGTGAAAGACCATAGTTTCCGGCGAGGGAACTAGCCGGAGAAGACGAACAAATTTCATTGGAGTTGGAGAGACAAGAGAAGTTCTAGAGAGAACCAGAGACATATNAAGGATTATGACCTCACTATTCTATATCATCCGGGGAAGGCCAATGTAGTGGCCGATGCCCTGAGTCGCAGAGCAGAGAGTTTGGGGAGTCTAGCCTACCTTCCAGCAGCAGAGCGACCTTTAGCACTTGATGTTTAGGCTTTAGCGGGTCAGTTGGTGAGATTGGATCTATCAGAGCCCCCATGAGTATTGGCTTGTGTAGCCTCCAGGTCCTCTCTTTATGATCATATTAGAGCACGCCAGTATGATGATCCACACTTGCTCGTTCTTCAGGACAGGGTCCGTCGAGGTGATGCCATGGATGTGGTTATTGGTGTTGATGGGTTCATGAGGATGCAAGGCTGGATTTGCGTGCCCAATGTGGATGGGCTCTGAGAGTTGATTCTAGCTGAGGCCCATAGTTCGCGGTATTCCATCCATCCGGGTGCCGCGAAGATGTACCAGGATCTGAGACAACATTATTGGGGGAGGCGCATGAAGAGGGATATTGTTGAGTTTGTGGCTCGGTGTCTCAACTGTCAGGAGGTCAAGTATGAGAACGAGAGACCAGGTGGATTACTTCAGATATTAGATATTCCGAAGTGGAAGTGGGAGTGGATTCCCATGGACTTTGTAGTTGGACTCCCACGGACTTTGAGGAGGTTTGATGCTATATGGGTTATTGTGGATCGGCTGACCAAGTCTGTGCACTTCGTTCCTGTTGGTACTACTTACTCTTCGGAGTGGTTAGCTAAGATTTATATCTGGGAGATTGTCTGATTGCATGGGGTTCCAGTTTCTATCATTTCCGACAGAGGTACTCAGTTCACATCTCAGTTTTGGAGGGCCGTGCAGAGGGAGTTAGGTACTCAGGTTGAGTTGAACATAGCGTTTCATCCTCAGACCGACGGGCAGTCGGAGCATACTATTCAGATTCTGGAGGACATGTTGCGTGCGTGTGTCGTTGATTTCGGGGGTTCATGGGACCAGTTTCTACCGCTCGCGGAGTTTGCATATAATAATAGTTAGCAGTCGAGTATCTAGATGGTTGCGTATGACGCTTTATATGGTAGGAGGTGTAGATCTCTGGTTGGTTGGATTGAGCCGGGCGAGGCTAGGCTATTGGGCACAGATTTGATTCAGGAAGCGTTGGATAAGGTGAAGTTGATTCAGGAGCGGCTTCGCACGGGGAAGTCTAGGCAGAAGAGTTATGCGGACCGGAAGGTCTGGGATGTGTCTTTCTTGGAGGGAGAGAAGGTACTGCTGAAGGTGTCACCCATGAAGGGTGTTATGAGGTTCGGGAAGAGGGGAAAGCTGAGTCCCCGGTTCATTAGGCCATTTGANGAAGGTCCGAGATGTGTCTTTCATGGTTGGAGAGAAGGTACTGCTGAAGGTGTCACCCATGAAGGGTGTTATGAGGTTCGGGAAGAGGGGAAAGCTGAGCCCCCGGTTCATTAGGCTATTTGAGGTGCTTCAGAGGATTGGAGAGGTGGCTTGTAGACTTGCCTTGCCACCCAGCTTATCGGGTATTCATCCGGTGTTCCATGTTTCGATGCTCCTGAAGTATGTTGGTGACCCGTCTCATGTTTTTGACTTCAGCACGGTTCAGCTCGAGGGCGGTATGTCATATGCGGTAGAGCCAGTGGCTATTTTGGGTTGTCAGCTCAGAAAGTTGAGGTCTGAGGATATAACTTCAATAAAGGTTCAGTGGAGAGGACAACCGGTGGAGGATGCCACTTAGGAGAGTCAGCGGGAGATGCAGAGCAGATATCCTCACCTATTTGAGATTTCAGGTATGCTTCTAGACCCGTTCGAGGACGAACGTTTGCTTAAGAGGGGGAGGCTGTAATGACCCGGTCGGTCGTTCCGTGAGATTAGCCCTGTTTCCCCTGTTTCAGCTTTTTTATGTGCTAGTTAACCTAATTATGATGTGTTGGGTCGGTTGGTTCGGGTTCGGGGTGGTCGTGGTTAGAACTGAGACACTTAGTCTCTTAAATTTGCCAAATAGTTGGAAAAGTCAATTGGTTGTTGACTTATTGGTAAACGACTTCGGAATGTGGATTTTATGGTCCGGATAGCTTCGTTAGGCGATTTGGGACTTAGGAGTGTGTTTGGAAAGTGGTTTTGATGTCCGGTAGAATAAGGCTTGAATTGGCAAAGTTGAGTTTTTGGCGATTTCCGGTCGGCAGTGAAAACAATTAGCTATCAGGGTTGGAATGGAATTCCGGAAGTTGGAACAGATTCGTAGGGTCATTTTGGATGTGTGTGCAAAATTTCAGGTCAATCAGACGTGTTTTGGATGGATTCGGCATCTTTGGCGAAATTTAGAAATCATAAAGTTCATAGTCTTGAATCTGATATGATCTTGGTGTTTCAGCGTTGTTTTAGGTGTTTTGAAGGCTCAACTAAGTTTGAATAAGGTTAAGGGACGTGTTTGTATGTTTGGTTGAGGCCCCGAGGGCCTCGCATGAGTTTCGGGTGGTTAACGGATCAATTTTTGGTTTTGAGTGATGGCAGATTTTTCTGGTGTTTGGTTATGGTTTTCTCCTATGCGATCGCGTACGGATTCCTGCGATCGCGTAGGCTTAGGAGAGGGAGCTGGGTAATGTTTTCTATGCGATCACATGAAAGGGTAGTCTTGGGTCTTCGCGAACACGTGGCCTTGTTCGCGTTTGCGTAGAAGGAAGGGAGCGCGTGAGGTCAAGATGGTCATGTTTCGCGATCGCGTGAAGGTGTATGCGATCCCGTAGGGTAATCTGGGGCTGTGATGTTTTTGTTCTTCGCGATCGTGTGTGTATTTCCGCGATCGCAGTGAATAAAATGCCTGGGCAGATTCTTTTAAGTACAAAAATGAGGGTTGAGTCTTTATTTGCAAAAACCCATTAGAGAGCTCGGGAGAAGGTGGAAATTGAAGGAATTTTCAGTGGAGTTCTTGAGGTAAGTGTTCTTCAATCATATTTGGGTTAATTCCATGATTTTGTCTCGATTTTTATCATTTAATTTGAAGAATTAGAGTGGAAACTGGGGAAAATGGGAGGAAAGTTTGAGAATTTCTTTTGATGAATTGAGTGGGCATTTGAGGTCAGATTTTGATGCTCTTGGTATGCATAGACTCAGAAAAGGATGAGGATTCTTGTGATGTGATTTTTATAAAATTCCGAGAGGTGGGCCTGGGGGTCGGGTTTGGCCAATTTCGGGAATTTTGGTTAAAATTGATAATTTTTCGAGCGGGCCTTGTTCCTTTAGCATATATTGATGATATGAATCTGATTTTTGGTAGATTCGAAGCACTCGGAGGCCTAGTCTAGAGGCAAGGGCACTGTGAACTAGGATTTCAGCCGATTTTGAGGTAAGTAATGATTGTAAATCTTGTCATGAGGGTATGAAACGCCGGACTTCGTATTTTCTCACTATTTTTGGAGTGGCGCACATGCTGGATGGCGAGTGTGTGGCGTGCACTGATTGGGGATTTGGACTTGGTCCTTCCCGTGGAAACTATTGAGTTGCGTATTTACTTTTAAATCATATGTTAAATCGTACTTTCAGACTATTGTTATATTTGGGTTGTAAGTCATGTTTGGGGCCTTGTGCCGACCTATTTAGACCCTTTTTACTGCTATTCCTCACTGTGTTGACTTATGATTTACACTCAGCCATATTATGTATAACTAATTTCAAAACTCAGTCTTATTTACACTATTTTGAGATATAAAATGATATTTTGGGTCGAGTACCCCGTTTTACTGTAAGCCCGAGTTGCTTTTTGAGAGTTTTTTTACTGAGTGTGGCTGAGGGCCTATGTGGTGAGGATGCTATGGGATCGGGATGCACGCCGCAGAATGTTACATTGTTATTGATATGTGTGAGGCCAAGAGCCTGAGTGATTATGCCACGAGATGGCTTGATATTAGCGCTTCGGTTGTAGGAGCCCCTCTGGAGTCTATACACACCCCTAGTGAGCACATGTACCTACTGAGTGCGAGTGTCGAGTGCCGATTGCCGAGTGCCGAGTGACGAGTGATTGGGAGGCATGAGTGGCAGTGAGGTTGCCCGAGGGGCTGATACTGAGTGATTGTGAGGCATGCTAAGCGACTGATTCTGAGTGATAATTTGCCTGAGGGGCGGTTTACGATACATGTTTTTGGCCCGAGCGGCTATTTATGATTTATTTCATTTTACACTAAACTCCTTGCGCATTTTTCTGATATTGTTGGAAATCACACCATTTCCAAAGGATTTTTACTGAAGTTGGCTTTTTAAAGCGTGTTGATTAGTATACACTGTTGGAAAGAAAGACTATGCTTATTGTGAATTGATGATTTGATCCTATGTGTTTCTTACTGCTCAGACTTACAGATACATGTGCTGGTACCGAGCGCTAGTTTTCTTCCTTCTTGTGGAGCAGGAGTTGGGACTTCGAGGTAGCTGTTCAGCGTCCACAACATCTCTTTTCTCATTTCTTGTTTTTTATTTAGTTCCCCGTTCTGAGACTTGATGTATTATGTCAGTAGAGTTATTTTGTACTACTCGTACTCATGACGTGTTGACTCTAGGTCTTGGGAGTAGTAGTTAGACTATTTATTTGGTTTGTTTTGTTGAAATTGTGGAAATCTAAGGTCTTTTGTGAAATATCGGAACCGTTTTGGAAATTATGAAAATATTATGTGAGTATGCGATTGTTGGCTAGCCTAGTTCCATGATAGCCGCCATCACGGCCGGCTTAGGATATTGGGGTCGTGACAATTTGTATGATATTCTTGAGAAAAATTGTACTGTGCTCTCTTAGAATCACAAATCTCACGCTTTATCGTATCATGAAGTTTCAAACAAATTGCTTGAACTCTATCTGTAATCTCATCACCAAACTAATTGAACTCCATCCATAAGGTTAGAGAGCTTAGCATCACCTTAATGAGATAATAAATCTCTTAAATTTATTGGTTTTTTGTGGGCCCCACTTTGAAGACTTGGTGTTACTAAGCTACACAAACTTGTGCCATATTGAAAGGTGACTTAAGAGTCATAAACTTGGAGTTTTGGGTTGCAACGTTGAGGCCCATTTGGCCTTACCCAAAATCTCAATTTCTTAGTTAATCTTTCAAACAAAATCATTAATTAACCCACTTATCCACATAATTAAGAATTATCTCAACTACTTAAAATACTACTCACTTTTAGAATACTTTGTACACCTTACTGTCATTGCCATGTGGTACCTTGTATGGCACTAGTCCATAAATACCGGGTATTATAGCTTAGACCTATTTTGTCCCAAAATGTCAAACTTTGACGAAATTTATTTTTTCTATTTTCTTACCCTCTCACCTTAACTAAATTGTTTGAAATAGCATAATACTTATAACCTCAAAAATAATCTCATTCCCAAGCTTATGTCGATTAACTTACGACGAAACTTCAACCTACGAAAAATGCGGGACGTAACATCTCATTTTCGAGCTTATATCAATTTACTTATGGCGTACTTTTACATACGAAAACATGGGGTGTAACAGCTCTAAAAAATTCAACCTCCTAAACATGTTATCCAAAACCTGAATATCCAAAACTAATGGTCTCTCCCCAACCAGAATAAAAGCAAGACTCTCCATGCTCTCAGCCTTGCTACTCTAAGTATCAGCCACCACATTGTCCTTTCTGGCTGATAAAGAATGGTGATATCATTGTCCTTTAGTAGCTCTAACCACCTCTGTTGCCTCAAGTTTATATCCTTTTGTTTGAATATGTGCTGAAGACTTTTGATCTGTTAACACCTCACAAGACACGCCGTAGAGATAGTGCCTCCAAATCTTGAGCCTTAACAATGGTTTCCAACTCCAAATCGAACAGTAGGTAGTTATTATAATGGGGATTCAACTGACGCAAAGCATAAGCAATCACCCTACCCTCCTACATAAACAAACACCCAATACCAATCTGTGAAGCATTATAATAGATTCTATAAATACCGGATGTAGTAGGCAAAACCAAAACTGGAGTTATAGACAAGGCAGTCTTCAGCTTCTAAAAGCTCTCCTCACACTCGTCAGACCACCTGAATGGGAAACCCTTCAGAGTCAATCTAGTCAAAGTGTTGCCATGGATGAAAAACCCTCCATGAAGCGGCGATAATACCCAACCAAGCCTAGAAAACTCTGGATCTCAGTAGCAGTAGATGGTATGGGCACACTCTGAACATCCTCAATCTTCTTCAGATCCACCTTAATCCCCTCACTGGACACCACATTGCCTAAGAATGCCACCGAGTCTAGCCAAAACTCGTACTTGGAGAAGTTTGCATATATCTTATTCTCCCTCAAAGTCTGGATCACGATCCTCGAGTGTTGCTCATGCTCAACTCGACTGCAGTAATACACCAATATATCTTCAATCAGCCTTCCTACTCTAAGTATCAGGTACCACATTGGCCTTTCAGGGCTAATAAAGAATGGTGATATCATTGTCCTTTAGGCTCTCTAACCACCTCTGTTGCCTCAAGTTTATATCATTTTGTTTGAAAATGTGTTGAAGACTTTTGATCTGTGAACACCTCGCAAGACACGCCGTAGAGATTGTTCCTCCAAATCTTGAGCGCGTTAAAAATGGTTTCCAACTCCAAATCGGACATTAGGTAGTTATTCTCATGGGGCTTCAACTGGCGTGAAGCATAAGCAATCACCCTACCCTCCTGCATAAACAATCACCTAATACCAATCTGCGAAGCATCATAATAAATTGTATAAATACTCGATGTTGTAGGCAAAACCAAAACTGGAGTTATAGACAAGGCAGTCTTAAGCTTCTAAAAGCTCTCCTCACACTCGTCAGACCACCTGAATGGGAAACCCTTCTGAGTCATTCTAGTCAAAGGTGTTGCCATGGATCAAAAACCATCCATGAAGCGGCGATAATACCCAACCAAGCCTAGAAAAATCTGGATCTCAGTAGTAGTAGATGGTATGGGCACACTCTGAACATCACTCAATCTTCTTCAGATCCACCTTAATCCCCTCACTGGACACCACATTACCTAAGAATGCCATTGAGTCTAGCCAAAACTCGTACTTGGAGAAGTTTGCATATATATTCTTCTCCCTCAAAGTCTAGAGCATGATCCTCAAGTGCTGATGATGCTCACCTCGACTGTAGTAATACACCAATATATCATCAATGATCACGATGACAAAATAATCCAAATATCGTTGAAACACGTTCATCAACTGCATAAAGTCTGCCAGGGCATTGGCCAGCCCAAAAGTCATTACAAGAACTCATAGTGGCCATAGCAGGTTCCTTTCCATGGCATCGTGCTTGCATAATATTCTGGAATCATAGCATATCTGTAGGATTTGAATACGTGCAATCTTATTTCTTTCTCATTCTTATCGCATTCTTCCTTTATCACTTCATAGTTACCTGAACTACTTAATTCTGACTTAATGCCACATCACTCCATATTCCCCCCTTTAGGGGAGTACTAATATTTTGAGCCACGACGATCTATCTATAGATGTTTTACCTCTTCCTCTTTGACGTCTTTTCACATCATCGATGATCCTTACCCTCCTTGTGGTAATCCTTTTGTACTAAGGATAACAAAATTACTTACCACGAGGGTGACACTTAGTGTAACTGGCACATATAGTCCCTTAAGCTTAACTTTGCTCACATTGCTTGCTTTAGGGAAGTGTCTTCCTGAATGACCTTTAAGGGTTATTCTTCTTTCATCCATTCTTTTATTTCCGAAACACAATATGAAATTCTCATGATGCCGACTATTATCAAATCACTCAGTCTATTCATGTTTAGTTTACCTTGTTCACCAACCCATACTGATTTGTATTACTCTAGGGGTCTAACTTTTCCTTCTGGTAATCTCGTTAGAGTCACAAACTTATTTCTCAAAATGAGGATATGACTTTATGGCCTGTACTCTTTTGTTGTCTCAAGTCCTCTCATCTCTCGTCTTTTCCTTCACTTGACTATAGACTCTGTAATACTGTCACTTTTTTGATCTACCGTTGTCATCCATCTATCAATTCTTACTCATAATGCTTCACTAACTCTTTTCTTATTTCCCTGCTAACATTTCTATCTATCACTTTATTCTAAAAACTTCAACAAGACATCCTTTTGCTTTTAGATCCTCTTTGCTCCATCCACTGGCTCTTCAAGTTGACTAAGATTCTCTCTCTACTAGGGACAGGAGATATACTAAGATAATATTTATCCCTTCCATTCTTCCAGCTCCTCTCTTTGTAGTACTCATATATAGCTGTACTATTTTAGAGTGTACCATCTGGGTGTCTCACAAGGAGATCTATTAGCACATTTGCAATATCCTCTGGAAATGTCAACTAACACAAACAATCCATTCACCATTTTGGGTTACTCTAACCCTAGCCGGATCCTGATATCCCGTTATTCTCTTAAACCATATCTGTTATTTCCCATAGGGCATAAATGAGATGGTTGTGATCTTATACATACATCTGCCACTGTTGAAGGTAACTCAAAATGCTTATATCTCCCTTCCTGAATGGTAAATAATGATAATCTTCACTAGTGGGTACCTCGTACCCTTCTTCATCTTACTTCTTTTACCTGTTGAAACTTGTATCTTCCTTCTGATTCTCTCATTGCTTTTCACCATATGGGTGGATAAATATTCTTGCCTTAAAGCTCCTTATCAAGAACCTTACACGTCTTAGTACACATGTTTTGCTGAAGACCTCACATTTATCCATCATAGGAATGATGCAAAATCGAGTTTCTCTAACTCAACTCTTCCACAATCACATGAAATCTCTTACCAACTGTCTTTTGGATGAAGGTATCGACTTATTATGAATAAAATAGAATTTAGCAGTCCAAATTCTTACAAGTGAGCTCTATCACAGGATCTAGAGTAAGAAGAAAGAGTGACAATCCAAAATGCCCTGTAGTCTCCTGCTTATACGTGTGGTGCACAACATACCTATAAGAAAGACATAACTCGACACGGCTTGTAGACTCCCTATGATAGAACTGCACTGATACCACTTTTGTCGCATCCCAAACCGATGGGCCCCGACGGGCACCCGGTGCCTTACTCAACCGAGTACCAACTAAATGTATCTTCCGTATCATATTATCATAGGTAAATGAACCATAAAGGTTTTCATGTGATGACTAAAATAAAGCATGAGGGAATAGTCAATATAGTGTGACCCAACTTGATATACCGACTTATACATATGACGTCCGAGCTAATAAGGCCGACACGATCTTCAATATACTCAAAACATAGGCCGACAAGGCCATACAAGTATCCGTATACATGACATCTGTCTATAAGCCTCAAAGAGTACATAAATATCTTAAAGGCCGGGACAGGACCTCGTCATACCAATTAATACATGTCCTAATGATACTGACCAAATAAGCAACTCCGGAGCAAATAGAGCGCACCAACACTTTTCGCTGAGCTGATAGACTACTTGGAGGACTCTCAACCTATCTATCGGGACCTACAGGCATGAAACGCAGCGTCCACAGGCAAAAGAGACGTCAGTATAAATAATGTACCGAGTATGTAAAGAATGAAAATTAGTAAACAATAGACATGAGAGAAACATGGAGTAAAAGACTCAACATGTTAGGCTGAATAACTCTGTGAATCATTTATATTTACACTTCCATTCATATGTGTATAAATGTCATACCATGTATAGGTATACGCGTACATAACATCAACAAGCCTCTGAGGGCACCCATCATATCATCTCGGCCATTGTGGGCAAAATCATCAACGTATACCAGCTTATCAGGTGGTGGTGCGTGTATAACGCCATAACCTTTACCATATCCCATATACCTATAATATATGTGTATATAACGCCTTCTGGTCATTGGTCAATGTACATGTAAAAATGCATGAAATACATAAGATGTCGTTAATAAGATTTCTCGTAATGTCATAAGATCATTACGCCTTTGATTAATATCATGGAATAGAATTTATCAACTTACGTACTTTCTGAGACCCATGAACAACTCATAGAATAATAGGACACATGGGGAATCAAGAACATAGGCACCTCTAGCATTTTTATGAATAGAGTCATTTATCAAATTGTGTATTTGCTCGTTTCGTGTGTATCATATGGATCATGTCAAAAGGAAAGAAAGAATAGCCTTAACATACTTGAGTCTATTCTCTTGACAATCGCTCTAACACACGCCAAGCGCAACAAATCATGCAACGGCGAGATCAAAGTAGGTAAAAGTCTGTACAATATTCTTGAGAAAGATTGTACCGGACTTTCTTAGAAATACATTTCACGTTGCTATTACATAATCTTGTTATGAACATTGTTAAGTAAATCATGTTGCCATTCAAATCCATATCACATCTCTCTTTGAATTTAAGAAGTCTTTTTACCTTAATGACGTAAAGACATCTCTTTAAAATTGTTGGTTGGTGGGTCCCACTTTGTGGCTTAGTTGGCCAAAGAATTCCCTCTAAATATGCCACCTTGCATACAAACTAAAGAGTCATTATTTCCAAGCCTTTTGCTGCCACATTTGAGGCCCATTAGGATTATCCAAAAATGCTAATTAATTAGTTAATCTCCCACTAAAAATCAATAGTTACCCAATTTTTCACATAATTAAGAATTATCTCAAATTACTTAAAATACTACTCACTTTAAAAACACTTCATGTATCCTACTATTATGGTCATATGGTACCTTGTATGACACTAATTCATAAATACCGGGTATTATAGCTTAGACCGTCTTTTATCCCAAAATATCAAATTTGGACGAAACTCATTTCCTTCGATTCGCTAACCATCTCACCTTCATGAATTTACTTACCACTTGTTTGAAATAGCATAATGCTTATAATCTCATTTCCGAACTTACATCGATTAACTTACGATGAAACTTTAACGTACGAAAATGCGGGATGTAACATCTCATTTCCGCTCCTTTCATCAATTTACTTATGGCGTATTTTCACGTATGGAAAAATGTTGACTGAAGTCAAACTTGGCCTTTAAGGCCAACCTTAAATAACTAAGTGTTTCTATACTACTCCAAACTCCTCCAAACCTAGAACCACCTGTCCCCGCAAGTCATAAATCAGTAAAAGCAGCTATGGGGAGTCTCATTTAGGGGCACAGGATCCTAGAACACAAAACGACCAGTCGAGTCTTTACATTTTACACCTCTTAAGCAAACTTTCGTCCTCGAACGGGTCTAGAATTATACCTGGAGTGTTGTAAGTGTGGATATCTGCTCTGCATGTCCTCCTCGGACTTCCAAGTCGCCTCCTCGACTGGTTGGCCCCTCCACCAGACCTTTACGGTGGAAACCCTCTTGGATCTCAACTGGCGATCCTGCCTGTCAATGATAGCAACTGGCTCCTCCTCATAACCTAACCTCTCATCTAGCTGAATGGTACTGAAATCTACCACGTGAGAGAAGTCGGCATGATACCTCCGGAGCATGGACATATGAAAGATCGGATGAACCCCTGATAAACTGGGAGGTAAGGCAAGCTCATAAGAAACCTCCCAGACTCGTCTCAACACCTCAAATGGGCCTATAAACCTCGGGCTCAACTTGCCCTTCTTCCCATACCTCATAATACCCTTCATCGACAAGACCTTCAACAGAACCTTCTCGCCCTCCATAAATGATACATCATGCGCCTTCTGATCTGCGTAACTCTTCTGTCTGGATTGTGCTGTGCGAAGTCTCTCCTGAATCAACTTCACCTTCTCCAAAGCATCCTTCACCAGATCGATGCCATATAGCTTAGCTCGCTAGGCTCAAACCACCCGATGGGAGATCGACATCACTGACCATACAAGGCCTCAAATGGAGCCATCTCTGTCACGACCCAAACTGGAGGATCATGACTAGCACCCGGGCCATACTTGCCGAGCACCAACGTACATTTTATCTAACCTTATTTATTATATTTAAGGGTCGACGAGATCAATATAAATGGTACATATGGATCATGAACACTAGAAAATGAAAGATAATGGCATGAACCTACATCACATGGGATGACAAGACTACTAAGAAACTACATATAATGTACGAGCTATAACACTGCCATGAAAGACTATACAACAAAAATTAACCAAAAAGGCATACCAACTATATATGAGTCGACACCTATCTATGAGCCTCTAAAATAGCTTAAGTGATACAACATTGTCAGAACAGGGCCTCGACATACCCATAATATCTAATAACAAAAATGAATACCAAGACCACGACAAGTCCGGAGAAAGGGTCTTGCTAATAACCGCTGAACTGGGAAGCCTACTGTGGTGGGGGAGCTGCGTCTACTTGTCTACTAGGACCTGCAGCACGACATGCAGTGTCCACAAATAAAAAGGACGTCAGTATAAATAAAGTACTGAGTATGTGAAACAGGAAAACATAAGTAAGAACAGTAATGTAAACAGGGATAGTGTATATACAACCTCTAACATCTGGATACCACTAAGGGATACTGACATGAAATGCGTGATACATACATATATATATATATACATAAAATTTTAAAACATACGCCTCTGTGGGAAACATCATCATCATATTGTACCTGGCCGTAATAAGCTCAGTAAAACGTACCCGGCCACGTGGAGCTCGGTAAAACCCAACGGATCAGTGGTTGCACAATAGGTGCCATACCCGGCTGACTATAGCGCAGCTCGGTAGAGTAAAATAGATACATATATATATAATGCATGTAGGACTCATTGGAATCATATTCTGAACCTTTCGGAGTGACGTAAGGTCGATATTCTCCGTACACGTTATTAGGACTAACTCGTCATCAAGAATCTTATAATAATCAAGAAGTACCAACAACATTGATAACATAAGAATAAGAGAAGCAACCTCAACATCAATTATTTCATAAGAAGGGAAACAATGTAAGTACTGCTAGCTTCTAAGAGTAGAGTATCTTTGGAAGCTCGTTCATTGCATTATGTATAATCGGAGTCGTGCAAAAGAAAGAAAGTCATAGCCTCACATAACTTGTATATATACTGCCCAACCTCAAGCTATGCAAATGTCACGACTCCTTAATCTACAATAAGAGAAACGACACTATCCTTATCGTTTAAGCGTCGTAACTATTACGTATCGATCATAACATATTTTACGATGAAACGGACATCACCTTCCCTATATATATGAATTCACACAAGTCAACACAATCACCAAACAACCCAAACAACATCAATAATAATCATATTGAGCCTCCCAAAACAGTCCACACAACCTAATCACTTCATACATAAGACGACCACCGTAGTAGTGTCAAACGACCCGGAAATGTTACAACGAACGACCAGACCAACACCCTACATCTATATGGTGTTTCTACACACCCTTCCTCCTCCAAAATTCCACAAAATAGTATTAAAACACGCAACCCAACCGCAACACATAACAGTCCACAAAACAGTCTGCTACAATTGAATAACTCGAACTCACGGCTTCTGATCACCGTCCCGTGAGTTCTTACAAGTATAGAACGAATTTCCATGAATTTACAAAAGAAAAAATGGATGAAAGAGATAAGTAAACTTACCTTACTTATTGTATAACTCAGCCCTTATGTTGGTTCTTCCAACTCTAGGTTTTACCCCCAATACTTGAAAGAGAGAGAAAATCAATTAGGGTTTGGGGAAATTTTGGGAGGAAGATTGCAGGGGTTTAGGTATGGTTATTTGTGATATACAATGAGGGTTATATTTCAGGATATAAGACTTTAAATGGGCTCTTTGGCCGACCCAAAATTGCCTATTTTTGGGCTCTCATTTAACCAAGTAAGTGACACACCTACTTGTCACCTAGCAGCCTGTGCAGTCTCGCAACAATGCCTATATCTCTGTTTAAGCTTGTTGGTTCCAAATGATGCTCTTAGTTGTGCTGCCTTACTATCTATTTTCATCTGGTAACTCTCCTTGTGAATCTAATTTTATGCCTTATGGCATCAAGGGTCGGGGTATGTTCCTTTTGTTAGGATAAAAGATATTGCTCGCACTCCTTGTGAGATTTTCTCCTATAACAATCATCTACCTGCTCTACTTGTCCCTATGACTAGATAACTCAGGTTACTCGTCTTCGATAAGTGCATTACGACTTCTCACCCTTTCATAATTATTCACATGGTCACTTCGAGGCCTTATTCTACACTAACTCGTAATGATTTTAAGTACTTTTTCGCCATTGTTGTCAATTTTCTAGGGCTACGAGGGCTTGTCTTATGGGTTCCAAAAGTAATGATTTTCCTTAAAGTTCAAGATTAAATTGCCTTGATTTCAAACCAAAGTGTGTCCCCTTTTCAAAAGTCTTAATGGGTCGGATTTGATGAGGTTATGTGGCTTCCTGCTCACTCGGCTTCTAGGATCATTGACAACGTCGATATCATGGATGGGGAATTATTGCTACCTCTGGCATTCCACCGCCTTAGAAAGGGTTAGATTGTTTGAATTATGATAATCTCATAAGTAGATGACTTTTTTCCATCCTCATGCGCTTGTGGCATAAATTCCTTGTGTCGCTTATTGTTAGGAGTCAAAACAAATTCCACGTATTTCATTTGCCGTCACAATCACACCCATCTTGAAAGAGTCTTACGATTTGTCCTCAAATACTTACCTTATACTCAGGGACACAACCGGCGTATCCTACTTGATCACTTCTTTAAAATCTCAAGTTCTCATACATGGTATCCACCTTATCTAAGAATACTAGTTACCACTATGCTTCACTTATCTGATAATTGATGTAGTCACCTGGATCAAACCATGTCGGCATCGTTAATAGAAATCCTCGTGTCTCTTAGAATATAACCTCATGAAATACTCCGCTCAGCACGTTAATGGATTCCTGAATAATTCCAGCCCATTCTTGAACTCCGTTGCTCCTTACTTTATTAGGTCTATTTGGTATTGAAGGTTCAAACGTGTCAAAGTCACCCTGTGATCTCATATAATCAGTAGGTAATTTTATGGTCAATTTGTTATGGCACATCTTAGAGTAATCGTGAAGGTCACCACGGATTTAGTTTGGGTGTTCGCATAGAGATTTAGAATTCAGGAGGGTGAACCGGTTATTCTAAAAAATTTCTCCTGTATATGTTATGTGAATTGGTAATGAAGAGTACATAAGCGCATTTACCATAAGGTCGCACTAGGGGTATGTTGTTTTCCCATAGTTGTTCGTCATGTATTTGTGTTTTCGCATGTCTATGCCTAAAAAAGTAGTTGGAGATCCTTTGTGTATCATCCTGGTGTAAATTATCGAAGGTGAAGTTAATGGATAGTCAGCTTATGCGAGGTATCTAGCTATCATCTTTATTAGATAAGTTTTGGGGTTGGGATTGCTTCCGTGAATGTTTTATGGCAAACCTTGTAAGTCGAGGGGGCCACCTCGAAGGCCGAAAGTATCGTGGAAGGAAAATATTTTTGCTTGATTGTATATCAATTAGTTTTGGCTTGAAAGGTACCTTATTGGTGTTATGATCTAAAAATGTGAAGTCCATGTTCAGGTGTCATTATGATAATGTAGTTCTTGTGATCCTGAGAAATAGTGTTATGGGATTTACATTGTGGTGCTTTGTCGAGTTATTGATGAGCTTTTAGGATGGTTTTGGGTGATTCTCTGACAGGTGGATAGGCCTAGTTACAAAGGAGATGCTGCCGAAATTTCTGAAAAATTTGGGAGTTAGTCAAAATTTAGGGACTTGAGGTAGGATAGAAAAGAGATATGTTATCTTAGTATTTGTGTCAGGCTCTACCTCTCATTCGAGGGTGAATGATCCTAAGCGGGGGAGAATGCCCCGGAAAATTTTGCTAAGCAATATTGGATTTCGGGGTGCCAGGTAGACTAATTAAATATTTTATGTGCTATAATTATCATGTAAATGAATTGGATGTGGGGAATAAGTGTATTAGTCATATATGAGGTCCAAGGAGAAGCCTACGTCTAAGCCAAATGGGAAAATTTCATAATAGGCTAAAATTTCAAAGGTACTTGCACTAGTCCACACTTTGAACGAGCATATATAAATATATATATATAAGGTATTATGTTATGAATAACCTATCAAATGAAATTTCTTCGAGTCTTGTTTCCAACGCTTCAAATGTTACTAAGATTTTCTCCCACTATAATTAGAATTACGGGGTGATCTACCCACCAAATTAAATATCTATGAGTCTAGTTTCCAATTCATCTAACCTTTCATCAATACGATATGGGAATAGAGAGATATTTGCATTTTCGCGGGACTGCGCTAAGCACCTCTCTATGGGTCCCACATAGTCGGTTTAAGAGAGATGGATATATATAATATGCTTAGAACCCATTTTAAGTCATTCATTTTCAGTATATTTAGACCTTAGAACCCTATAAATACCCTCTTAAGGTTCTCTCAAGATTCAAGACCCAAACAAAGCGCAAACAACACAAATCAAGTGTCGGGAATCCCGTGGCGCTAGTAAGTTTCTTGTTCTTCTTGTTTTTGTTCATTTTGTGTTGTTCAAGCTCGTGTGGGAGGTTGTTTTAAAGGTTTTACATTCTGTAAATACTCCATCATGTTTTTAATATCAACCCTAAGTGATTTCAAGCCTTCTAAAGTTATTCTAGTACCGAAAAACCTTAATTGATTGCTAGTTTCGCTTCCCTGTTGTTGTGGCAGCATTGGAGAGATATTTGGTGGAATATTAAGGTCAAGTTGGAGTGGTTCTTTCTGTTTAAGGGTGAGGAACCTCTTACTCTACATGTATTTAATATTATCCAAGTTACGGCCAAGTCATTGAAGCTAGAACTTGTGAAATATATGTCGAAAGGCTTGATAGTAATGTTGTTGGTTGGTGGACTATTTTGGGAGGCTCAATATGATTATTGATGTTGTTTGGGCTGTTTTGTGATCGTTTTGACTTGTGTGAAGTCATATGTATAGGGGAGGTGTTGTCCGTTTCATCGTAAAATATGTTATGGTCGATACATAATAGTTACGATGCTTAAACGATAACAATAGTGTCATTTCTCTTAATGTAGATTAAGGAGTCGTGGCGTTTGCGTAGCTTGAGGTTGGGCAGTATATATACAAGGTATGTGAGGCTATCCCTTTCCTTCTTTTGCACGACTACGATTGTGCATAATGCAATGGACGAGCTTCCAAAGATACTCTACTCCTAGGAGCTAACAGTACTTACATTGTTTCCCTTTTTACCGAGCCTATTACGGCCCAGTACAATATGATGATGATGATGCCCATAGAGGCGTATGTTTTAAAAGTTTATGTATATGTTACAGGTTGTATTTTCTCTATCCCTGTTTACATTATTGTTCTTACTTATGCTTTCCTACCTTACATATTTCGTACATCATTTGTACTGACGTCCTCTTTATTTGTGGATGTTGCATGTCGTGCTGCAAGTCCTGATAGATAGGTAGACACAACTCCCCCACCATAGTTGGCTTCCCAGTTCAACGGTTGTTGGCGAAATCCCTTCTTCGGACTTGCAGTGGTCTTGGTATGCATCTTTGTTATAGATATTATGGGTATGTCGGGGCCCTATTCCGGAAATGTTGCATCACTTATGCCCCTTTACAGGCTCATAGACAGGTGTCGACTCATGTATAGTTTGGTATGCCTTGTTGGCTAATTTTTGTTGTATAGTCTTTCATGGCAGCGTTGTAGCTCGTAACTTATATGTAGTTTCTTAGCAGTCTTGTCATCCCATGTGATGTATGTTTATGCCCTTATCTTTCATTGTTGGTTTTTCATAATCCATATCTACCATTTATATTGATCTCGTCATCCCTTAAAGATAATAAAGAAGATTAGATAAAATGTTCGTTGGTGCTCGGCAAGTATGGCCCTGGTGCTAGTCATAATCCTCCAGTTTGGGTCGTGACATATTTGATCGTTCCATATATTCAGGACCTGGTCGATATGCCAGAGCCTTAGTTTCTTATTATAGGGGTGAGTCAAGTCAGATAAGGCTGCCCTTTCCACGATATGCTCAGTGTGGTAAGTAGCATGCTGGGAGTGCCGTATGGGGTTGGGTATTTGTTATACTTGTGGTTATCCGGGCCCCGTTATGAGGGATTATCCGACAAGAGGTGATGCAAGCATAGCTGAGCCAGCAGGATCTATAGCTGGTTCTTCATCATCAGTACGCCCCCCTGGGCAAGGTTCACAAGCACCAATGAGTCATGGTAGAGGCAGAGGCGGATCATCTTGCTTGAGCGGTCCTCAAAATCGCATTTACGAGCTAGTTGGACGATAGGATCAGTAATCATCACCTGATGTTGTTACAGGTATATTATCAATCTCTTCATATGATGTATATGCACTGATTGACCCAGGTTCCACCTTATCATATGTTACTTTGTTGGTTGCTAGTGACTTTGGAATAAAACCTGAATTGGGGAAACCTTTTGAGGTGTCTACACCTTTTGGTGACTCCATGATAACTAAGCGAGTATATAGAGGTTATATAATAGTAGTTCATAGTCGATCTACTGTAGCGGACCTAATCGAGTTGGATATGGTAGAATTTGATGTTATAATGGGTATGGATTGGTTGGCTTCTTTTCATGCCAACATTGATTGTAGATCGAAGATAGTCCGATTTCAATTTCCACGGGAGCCTGTTTTGAAATGGAAAGGTAATACGTCATCGCCGACAGGTAGATTTATTTCCTATCTCAAGGAAAGGAAGATGATCAGAAAGAGCACTATTTATCACTTAGTTCGGATTCAGGATGTGGAAGTAGAGTCACCAATCATTCAGTACATTCCTGTGGTTAATGAGTTTCCTGATGAGCTTCCAGGTCTTCCGTCGGAGCGAGAAATTGAGTTTGCTATTGACCTACTACAGATACTCATCCAATATCTATTTCTCCATATAGAATGGTCCCCGCAAAGCTGAAGAGTTAAAGGAACAACTAAAGGACTTGCTTGAAAAAGGCTTTATCAGACCTAGTACATCATCGTGGGGAGCACCTGTGTTATTTGTGAGGAAGAAAGATGGTTACTTACGGATGTGTATTGATTATTGATAGTTGAATAAGGTGATGATCAAGAATAAGTACCCGCTCCCGCGGATTGATGATTTATTTGATCAGTTGCAAGGTGCCAAGTGTTTTTCAAAGATAGACTTGAGGTCCAGGTACCATCAGGTAAGGGTTAAGGAGGAAGATATTCCGAAGACAGCATTCAAGATGAAATACGGGCACTTTGAGTTTCATGTTATGTCGTTCAGTTTGACCAATGCCGCAACATTATTCATAAATTTGATGAACCGTGTGTTCAGGCCCTTTTTAGATCTATTCGTAATTGTATTTATCGATGATATATTGGTGTATTCACGTTTAGAGGCTGAGCATGCAGATCATTTGCATACTGCGCTCAGAGTTCTACAAAAAGGAAAGTTGTATGCAAAATTCTCTGAATGCGAATTTTGGTTGAACTCTGTAGCTTTCCTTGGGCATATCCTTTCGGGTAAAGGCATCCGGGTGGATACACAAAAGATTGAGGCAGTAAAGACTTAGCCTAGACCCACAACATCGACGGAGGTTCACAACTTTCTCGGTTTTGTAGGCTATTACATGAGATTTGTATAGGGATTTTCTTCCCTTTCATCACCTTTTACAAATTTGACTCAGAAGGGAGCAAAGTTTCAACAGACTGATGCTTGCGAACGAAGTTTTCAGGCATTGAAGGATAGATTAACTTCAGCACCGGTTCTAATGCTCCCAGTAGGGACCGATGGTTATGTTATCTACTGTGACGCCTCGAGCGTTGGGTTGGGTTCTGTACTAATGCAACATGGTAAGGTTGTAGCTTATGCTTCTAGACAACTAAAAAAACACCATAAGAACTACCCGACCCACGATTTAGAGTTAGCCGCGGTGATTCATGCACTAAAGATGTGGAATCACTACTTGTATGGCATTCATGCTGATATCTATACGGATCATAAGATCCTCCAGTATATCTTCATGCAAAAGGAATTGATTTACGTCAAAGGAGATGGTTGGAGCTACTTAAAGACTATGACACTGATATTGATATTTTATACCATTCGGGGAAGGCGAACTTAGTAGCAGACACCCTCATCCGTAGATCTATGGGTAGCCTGTCATATATATAGCCAGAAAAGAGGGGAATAGCCCATGAGATTCATCATCTAGCTAGTGTTGGAGTTCAGTTACTGGACTCAGGTGATATTGGATTTAATATTCAGGATACGATTACATCCTCTTTAGTAACTGAAGTAAAGGAACACCAATACGAGGATCCCGTGTTAGTTCATTATAGGGATACCACCCCTTAGAAGGAGAAGACACTGTTTGAAATTACAGAAGACAGGGTCCTTAGATATCGAGGACGATTATGTGTCCCTGATGTTGCAGGGCTGCGTCGGCAGGTTATGGTAGAAACTCACTATTCTCGTTATTCTATTCATACGGGAGCAACAAAGATGTATTATGATATCAAGGAAGTATATTGGTAGGACGGAATGAAAAAGGATATAGTGGAGTTTGTTGCTCAGTGTCCTAACTGTCACCAGGTTAAGATTGAGCATAAAAAACCTGGTGGATTATTGCAGGCTATGGAGACTCCGACTTGGAAACGAGAAGTAATCAATATGGATTTCATCATAGGCTTACCTCGTACCAAGCGTAAGTTCGATTCGATATGGGTGATTGTTGGTAGGCTTACAAAGTCAGCCCATTTTGTGCCCGTTAGGACTACATGTTCCGCAGAGGATTATGCAAGGCTTTATATTAAGGAGATAGTACGACTGTATGGTGTCCCTGTATCTATTATCTCGGATAGAGGAGCTCAATTTACAGCTAACTTCTTGGTACACCCTATGTTTTCATACGTGAGAGTATGTCGTAACACAATTGATGTAAGCCCATTTTGTGCCCGTTAGGACTACATGTTCTGCAGAGGATTATGCAAGGCTTTATATTAAGGAGATAGTACGACTGTATGGTGTCCCTCTATCTATTGTCTCGGATAGAGGAGCTCAATTTACAGCTAACTTCTTGATACACCCTATGTTTTCATACGTGAGAGTATGTCGTAACACAATTGATGTAAGTTCAGAAATAAGATTATACTTGGAAGCATATAAAGTAAGTTAATCATGTTACCTTGGAGGTTACAAATATTTAAGATCATGAATAACGAGTACCGAGAGGGTTGGAAAGTTTAGAAACTAAGCCAATTGAAGAAAATAAGTTTTGTCGAAAGTAGACGAGTTTGGAATATTACAACATGTACTTTAGGGTGAGACTATGGTTCATTACATGATAATGAGGTTATGCTATTAGTTATGTTTGTCGTATGATGGTCATGTGCTACGCTTTGAAGTCAAGCGAGTTGTGGAACAAAAGTTGGCAAAGGTCTTCACAAATTACATTCATAATGTACTGAAAATTAGGTAAAATGTAACTGAGATTTTCTCCCAATATTCTTGGAATTATTGGATGATATACCAATCAAATTGAATATCTATGAGTCTAGTTTAAAATGCATTAAACCGTTAATCGATACGACATAGGAGTAGAGAGATATTTGCAGTTTTACGAGACTGCCCAGACATCATAAGTGACAAGTAGGTGGTTCACTAAAGCTTTTTGAGCAATACATTTCTTGTGTTATATGAGGTTTTATTGGGACATATTATACTCCAAATGGAAGGTCTTCGAATTTAGTTTCCAATGCTCTTAAACATTCCTTCATACGACATCCGCATAAAAAGATATAAGCGTCGGAAGATGGGCCAATGCTAGGGTGCCAAGCTAGCACCCCTTAGACTTTTCCAAAGTTGATATATATAAGTCATAGGTTGGCTTTCTCTTCATTTTTCAGTATAACACGACCATAGAACACCCATAAATATATCCTTAAGCTATCTTCTAGGGTTTCAAAGAGGATTATCACCCCGTTCATGAAATCGAGAAGCAATAACATCAAAACGATCCCTACGACGTAAGTGTCATTATACCGCCTCTCTTTTTTCTTTGTAGTTAGAGTTTTGGAAGGTAATTCATAGTTAAGAAACGTCTAATATCTGTATTTAAGTGTTTAAATATCAAGGAAGGTTGATAAATCTGTTTCCTAATAGTTAGAACTCATGGGACGATGATCGGAAGCCGTGAGTTCGAGTTATTTGACAAAAGTGGACTATTTGTGGGCTGTTTCGTGTTGGCCTCTTGTGCTGATGTTTTATGGAGTTTTGGAGGATAAAAGTTGTGGGAAAACAACACATAATGACGGAATGGTGGGCTGGTTGTTCGTCGTTATTTTTGTTAAGGTCGTTTGACACTACTACGGTGATCATTTTGTGTATGAAGAGATTGCGGTGTGTTGGGCTGTTTCATAGTATTTTGTGGTGTATATAAGGCTGGAAAATAATTTATATATGTTGTTTTTGTTGTTGTGTTCTTGTGTTTTTGGTGTTATCTTGAATTTGGAGGAAGTAAGGATAATAGGGGAGATGCTGCCTGTTTTTGTACAAAATAAGCTTGTCGTTCATTGTGCGATAATTGTACCTTTCGTAACTTTTCTGCCTTACATGATCATTACATTATTCATACTGACGTCCCTTTTTCTTGGGGACGCTGCATTTCATGCTCGCAGGTCCCGATAGACAGGTTAACAGTCCTCCTAGTAAACTATCAGCTCAGCGGAAGGTGTTGCTGCACTCCGCTTGCTCCGGAGTTGCCTATTTGCTCAGTATGATTGGGACATGCATTGAATGGTATGGGGGGGCCCTGTCCCGACCTTTTCGGTTTTTATGTACTCTTAGAGTCTTGTAGACAAATGTCAGGTATATGGATACTTGTATGGACTTATCGGCCTATGTTTTACAAATGATCATGTGAGCTTATAGGCGCGTATCTCACATGTATAAGTTTCTATATCATGTTAGGTCATCCTATGTCTAGCATTCTCTTATGTTTTACTTCGGTTATCTCATGATGGCCCTTTTTGCCCATTTACCCATGATAGTACGATAAGAAAGATTCATGTTGTACTCGGTCGAGTAAGGTACCGGGTGCCCATCGCGGCCCAGAGGTTGGGTCGTGACAGAAGTGGTATCAGAGCAGTTCTATCCTAGGGATGTCTACAAGACGTTTCTAGTAGAGTCTTGTTTATGGGTGTGTGTTGCACCACACTTATAAGCAGGAGGCTACAGGGCATTTAGGACTGTCACTCTTTCTTCTTACTCTAGATCGTGTGGTAGAGCGTAGTCGTAAGAACTCAATTTCCTAAATTCTATCTTATTCATAATGCAACGATGCCTACATCTTGAAAGACGATTGGTAAGAGGTTGCATGTGGCTGAGAATGAGTTGAGTAAGAGGAACCCGATTTTGCACGATGCTTATGATGAGTAAATATAAGGTATTCAGTAGATCATGTGTGTACTAAGACGGGTAAGCCTCTTGATAAGGAGCCCTAATCCAAATAAAATATATCCACCTCTATGGTGAAAGGAAATGAGAGATTCAGAAGATAGATACAAGTTTCAACAAGTAAAAGAAATAAGATGAAGAAGGGTATGAGGCACCTAGTTAATGAAGATTGTCAGTATTTATGATCAAGCAGAGAAATACAAGCATTTTGAATTACCTACAATTGTAACAGAGGTATGTACAATTGGCCACACCCGCCTCAGTTATGCTCTATGGGAGCCAGCAGATACAATTAAGAGAAGGACGGGATATCAGGATCCGGTTAGGGTTAAATTAACCCAAAAATGGTAGATGAATATTATCATTAGCTAGCATTTCCAAAGGATAGTGCACACGTGGTAATAGATCTCCTTGCGAGACATCCGGATGGTGCACTTTATAATAGAACGGTCAAATATGAATATGTAATGATCCGGCCGGTCGTTCCGAGAGTTTAGCCATGTTTCCCCCGTTTCTGCTTCATTATATATGGTTCAGCTTCATTTATGTGTGTTGGATCGGTTGGTCCAGGTTCAGAGTGGTCATGGTGAGAATTGAGGCACTTAGTCTCTTAAAGAGGCCTATAGTTTAAAAAGTCAACTGAGAGTTGACTTATTGGTAAACGACATCAGAATGCGGATTTTATGGCTCAGATAGCTTCGTTAGGTGGTTTGGGACTTAGGAGTGTGTTCGGAATGAAGTTTTGATGTTTTGTGTAGAATTAGGCTTGAATTGGCGAAAGTTAGTTTTTGGCGATTTCCGGTCGGCATTGGAAAATAAGCTATCAGGGTCGGAATGGGATTCCGGAAGTTGGAGCAGGTTCATAATGTCATTTTGGATATATGTGCAAAATTTCAGGTCAATCGGAGGTGTTCTGGTTGGTTTCAGCGTCGTTGGCGAAATTTGGAAGTTTCAAAGTTCATTGGTTTGAATTTGTTGTAATTTTGGTGTTTTCATGTTCTTTTTGGTGTTTAGAAGACTCAACTAAGTTTGAATACTGCTATGGGGTGTGTTGGTATGTTTGGTTGGGGCCCTGAGGGGCTCGGGATTGATTTCGGATGGTTGGCGGAGTTCTGAACTTAGGAAATTGCAGCAAATGGCTGCTGGTGTAAATTTCTTATGTGTGACCGCACCTGCGGATGGGTAGCCGCAGGTGCGAAGGTCCATGCGCAGGTGCGAAAAGAGGCTAGGCAGGAGGACTCCGCAAGTGCGAAGAATTGGCCGCACATGCGAAGCCGCAGGTGCGGAAATGGGACCGCATGTGCGAGAATTTGGTCTGTTAGTGGGATTTCGCAGGTGCGCTTCTGGGACCGCAAGTGCGAGTAAAGGTCCGCAGGTGCGGATTAGATGGGCAGAACAGTATAAAAGAGTGCCTCTGTGAAATTTTGGTTATTCTACCATTGTTGCATGCGGCTGGAGCTTATTTGAGGGCAAATTGAAGAGAGAATTCGAGGGTCTTCAGTGGAGGTAAGTTCCCGGATTATTTAAGTCGTTTCTATGTTATTTTGTTCGGATTAGGCTTGTAATTTGAAGGATTAAAGTAGAAAAACTTTGTAAAATGGGAGGAAAGATTTGCAAATTTCTTTTGGCAATTTTAGTGGGCAATTATGGTCCGATTTTGATGTTCTTGGTATGTACGGACTCGTGGGAAGATAAGTTTTCTTGTGATGTAAATTTTATCAAATTTCGAGATATGGGCCCGGGGCTCGGGTTTGGCCGAATTTCGAGATTTTTGTATAAATTGATAGTTTTTGATTGGTTTGTGTTCCTTTAGCATATATTGATGATATTAGATTCGGAGCAATCGGGAGCCAATTTGAGGGGCAAGAGCATCGCGGATTAGTGTTGTGGCCCTGTGGAGGTAAGTAATGGCTATAAATCTTGTCCTGAGGGTATGAAACCCCGGACTTCTTATTTCTCTGTCACACCCCAAAACCGAGGGACGTGACCGACACCTAACCGGATGATCCTGGTCAAGAGGACCTGGATTTGCCTCACCTATCCCACGTACTATCCCGTGATATCAATATACATTACTCATGTGAACTAGCAATTAAGACTTACGCATAAACTTGCGATTTTATTTCATTTCTACCTTTTTATCATTACCAACATATGATACCAAATACTTACAAAATACATACAACATTTACCAACGTGAATCACGATTCTGAACCGTACCATTACTTACCCAAAATACATATGTACACTACCCACATTATGTCTACGGACCCTCTACGAATACTAGAAACACAACATTTCATGCCGGCAACAAGGCCCCGGCTATACCTTACAATACACAATAAACTCAAAAGAAGGTGGCATGAACAACACATGGCTCCGAGAGGAAGTGGGGCTCACCAGTACAGCTGAAAAGGATGAGGAGAAGGCACCACTAATGGCGAGCTGAGCTACCTGCTATGGACCTACCTACCTGCATATAAAAGATGTAGCGCCCTCGACAAAAGGGACGTTAGTTCTGTGGAATAGTACTAGTATGTATGAACAAACTTTATCCCAGGTACAATCAAACAATACACAGATAAGAGATAGTAATAGAACCAACAATCAACGCACATGGAAAGAAACAACCAAAATCAACAAGTTTCACAATCTCTCCTTTTCCCTTTCAACATCACCATATTCAAGATTTCATAGATTTTCATTTCAATAGTGATAATGATCACATTCCATCCTTATTACCTCAGCCACCCTTATCACCACAACCCATCAACCTTATTACTTTGTGTTGCGGCGTGCAACCCGACCCCGCCTGACAATTTAATCCATCCTTATCACCACAACCCACACCTTATTACTTCGTGTTGCGGCGCGCAACCCGACCCCGCCTGACAATCATATTTCATAACAGCAGCCACAAACAATTACATTATAAGAATTATCATTTCAAGGAATCACAAGTTCCCATCAACAATTCATATATTTTGATCTAAGGCACAATAATTCTCTCCAAGTAGTAATTCATATACGAGGCATTGCCATAATTTTTCAACTTATTCACATCATTTCACAATACCCTTTTTCATTACTTACCACGCACGGTTTTTATCCATTATATACATTCCCACACTTGGGCACATTAACCTTCTTTCATTCATTAACACATACTTTCATATCGATACCCTCGATCATTTACGAGCTTTGCACATAATAAGATAGGCACATCAAAACACTTTTCACAATCTCATATAGCACGGTAGTATGGCAATCAACTAGGACAATCAGAGAATAGAATCTTACGTCTCAACACATTTGAACAATCAATTCACATATTTTCAAACATGGTACACATACCGTATGCTCGGACCCAACAAGAGGATTCTACAAAGGTTAAAGTTAGCCATACATACCCCAAAGAGCTTTTCCTTAAGTTTATAGAATACGCCAACACCTCTAGCCATAACAATCTATAAGGAGATAGCGAAAATCGATTAATAATTAGGAAGATTACCCATGGTATAACTCTCTTAGGAATTTCATCAAACACCTAGCATGTGAAGTAGACTACAAGGTTTAGAAATGGCAACCTCTTCTTCCTTCACCCAACTTTTAACATGAACTACCCAAATTAGTTCTTTAATAGCACATACTACAACTTAGTCCCACATGCATGGCATATTTCTAACCCTCACAACATATTTGAACACTTAATTTCTTGCATGAAATTTTTGGAAGTAGAACTTACCCCGATGTAAGGCAATCTATGGTTATCTTCCTTGATTCTTGAAGACTTAAGCAAGATTTGGATGATTATGAAGTTATGCCCCTTCTTTCTCTCTCTATATGCTCTCATCTCTCTCTAAAATCAGTAGAAAATGACCCCAAATGAAGACCCTAAACCTATTTATGAAAATGGGGTGGGGTTATAAAAATAGGAAAAATAAACCTCCGTAATAGGGTCTGCGATCGCAGAATGGACAAGAGAACAAGCATGTCGGCCACAGAGTGCATCGCGAAATAGGTTCCCAAAACTGGGCAACACTGGCCCAGTCTGCGACCTGATCTGCGATCGCAGAGTCAACATGCGACATGAAATGCGATCGCAGATTTGACACAGGATCGCATTTTTCCAGCCTTTGGTAATTTTATCATAACTTTGCGTAGGAATGTCCAAATGATGGACGGTTTGAAGCGTTAGACACTATACTCAAAGACCTTTCATTTTATAGGTTATTCATCACATAATACCTTATATATAATTAGATATTACCGTTCAAAGTGTTGACTAATGCAAGTACCTTGGGAATTTTAGCCTATTATGAAATATTTCCCATTTGTCTTAGCCTTAGGCTTCTCCTTGGACCTCGCATCACTTATTATATGTCTCATACACTTATTAACCACATACCATTCGTTTACATCATATTTAAAGCATATAAAATATTATAATTAGCCTACCTGGCACCCTTAATCCTATATTGCTTAGCAAAATTTTTCGGGGTCTTACATTTTCTTTCGCTTAGGATCATTCGTCCTCGAATGAGTGGTAGAGCCTGACCCAAACACCTAACATACATATCTCTTTTCTATCCTACCTTAAGTCCCTAAATTTTGACTAACTCCCAAATATTTCAGAAATTTTGGCAGCATCTCCTTTGTGACTAGGCATATCCACCTGTCAGAGAATCGCCCAAAACCATCCTAAAAACTCATCAATAACTCGACAAAGCATCACAATGTATATAACCATAACACAAATTCTCAGCATCACAAGAGCTAAGTTATCATAATGACACCTGAACATGGACTGCACATTTTCAGATCATATCACCTATAAGGTACCTTCAAGTCAAAACTAATTGATATACAACCAAGCAAAAACATTTTCCTTCCACGACACTTTCGGCCTTCAAGGTGGTCTTCATCGGCTTACACGCTTTTCCATAACACATTTACGGAAGCAATCTCAATCCCTAAACTTACCTAACAAGGATGACAACTAGACACCTCGCATGAGTTAACTATCCATAAACTTTACCTTTAATAATTTTCACTGTACAATTTACATTCCACCGTACATTACCATTCATGGTAACAACAACAACCCACAATTCCATCACATGGAATCATACTGTCAAGAATATCATTTCATAGTAACCAAACAATCATGTGTTCATAATAGTCCCTACAAGCCATTAATGTAATCACGAAGGTGGTCATCAACAAGAATATAATTTCATTTCAATCAACAATCCATATGAAGTCAAGCCACGATGATTCTTGCCAATATTGCATCATATAGGATATTACCATGATCATATAGTTCAATCAAATCAATTCACACCCTTCTTGTATCACTACCTTCTTAGACATAAACATATGAAAATACAAAGTACATGAGGAACAGTTACAGGGAACATCATACTCCTAGTGCAACCTAATGGGGAAATGTGCTTATGTACCCTTCATTATCAGTTCACATAAAATTTACCGGGGAAATTTTGGGAATAATCGGTTCCCCCTCCTGAATTGTAAATCTCTATGCGAGCACCTAAACTAAACACGTGGTGACCTTCATGATTACTCTAAGATGTGCTATAATAAATTGACCATAAAATTACCTACTGAATATGTGTGGTCACAGGGTAACTTTGACACGTTTGTACCTTCAATACCAAATAGGCCAAATACAGTGGGGAGGAACGAAGTTCAAGATTGGGCTGAAATTATTCAGGAATCCATTAATGTGCTGAGCAGAGTATTTTATGAGGTTACATGGTAAGAGACACGAGGATCTATAATAACGATGCGGTCATGGTTTATATCCAGGTGACTACATCAATTATCAGATAAGTTAAGCATACTGGTAACTAGTATTCTTAGATAAGGTAGATACCATATATGTGAACTTGAGAATTTTAAAGAACTGATCAAGTAGGATACACCAATTGTGTCTCTGAGTATAAGGTAAGTAGTTGAGCTCAAATGGTAAGACTCTTGCAACATGGGTGTGCTTGAGGCCGCAAATGGAATACGTGGAATTTGATTCCACTCCTAGAAATAAGCGACACAAGGACTCTATGCCACAAGCGCATGAAGATGGAAAAGAAGTCATCTACTTATGGGATTATCATAATTCGAACAATCTAATCCTTCCCAAGGTGGTGGAATGCTAGAGGTAGCAAAATTCCCAATACATGACCATGACGTTGTCAATACTCCTAGAAGCCGAGTGAGTAGAAAGCCACATAACCTCATCAAATCCGACCGATTTAAGACTTTTGAAAAAGGGTGCACACTTTGGTTTGAAATTATGGCAATTTAATATACAAGGCATTGCCATAATTGTTCAACTCATTCACATCATTTCACAATACCCTTTTTCATTACTTACCACGCACGGTTTTTAGCCATTATGTACATTCCCACACTTGGGCACATTAACCTTCTTTCATTCATTAACACATACTTTCACATCGATACCCTCGAGCATTTACGAGCTTTGAACATAATAAGGTAGGCACATCAAAACACTTTTAAGAATCTCATATAGCACGGTAGTATGGCAATCAACTAGGACAACCAGAGAATAGAATCTTACGTCTCAACATATTTGAACAATCAATTCACATATTTTCAAACAAGGTACACATACCGTATGCTCGGACCCAACAAGAGGATTCTACAAAGGTTAAAGTTAGCCATACATACCTCAAAGAGCTTTTCCTTAAGTTTATACAATACACCAACACCTCTAGCCATAACAATCTATAAGGAGATAGCGGAAATCGATTAATAATTAGGAAGATTACCCATGGTATAACTCTCTTAGGAATTTCATCAATCACCTAGCATGTGAAGTAGACTACAAGGTTTAGAAATGGCACTCTCTTCTTCCTTCACCCAATTTTTAACATGAACTACCCAAATTAGTTCTTTAATAGCACATACTACAACTTAGTCCACATGCATGGCCTATTTCTAACCCTCACAACATATTTGAACACTTAACTTCTTGCATGAAATTTTTGGAAGTAGAACTTACCCGGATAGAAGGCAAACTATGGTTATCTTCCTTGATTCTTGAAGACTTGAGCAAGATTTGGAAGATTATGAAGTTATGCCCCTTCTTTCTCTTTCTATATGGTCTCATCTCTCTCTAAAATTAGTAGAAAATGACCCCAAATGAAGCCCCTAAACCTATGGACCGCAGAACAAACATGTGGGCCACAGAGTGCATCGCGAAATAGGTGCCCAAAATTGGGCAACACTGGCCCAGTCTGCGACCTGATCTGCGATCGCAGAGTCAACATGCGACATGAAATGCGATTGCAGATTTGACACAGGATCGCATTTTTTCAGCCTTTGGTAATTTGATCATAACTTTGCGTATGAATGTCCAAATGACGAACTGTTTGAAGAGTTGGATACTAGACTCAAAGAACTTTCATTTGATAGGTTATCGCATAATACCTTATATATAATTAGATATGCCCGTTCAAGATGTGGACTAGTGCAAGTACCTTGGGAATTTTAGCTTATTATGAAATTTTTCCCATTTGGCTTAGCCTTAGGCTTCCCCTTGGACCTCGCATCACTTATTATATGTCTCATACACTTATTCACCACATACCATTCATTTACATCATATTTAAAGTACATAAAATATTATAATTAGCCTACCTGGCACCCCGAATCCTATATTGCTTAGCAAAATTTTCCAGGGTCTTACATTCTCACTGTTTTTAGAATGGTGCACATGTCAAATGACGAGTATGTGGCATGCACTGACTTTTGGATTTGACTTGGTCCTCTCCGCGGTAACTATTGAGTTGCATATTTTACTCTAAATCATATGTTAAACTGTGTTCTAAAGACTATTGCTATATTTGGGCTATAAGCCATGTTTGGGGCCTCGTGCCGACTTGTTTAGACCCCTTGGGGGCTTTTTAGTACTATGTCCTTACTGTTTATTGATGATTTCACTCGGTCACATTGTGCTTACTGTTTTCAAAACTCGGCCTGATTTACACTATTTTGAGATTTAAAAATGATGTTTTGGGTCGAGTACCCCATTTTACTGATTCGCCCAATGGGCTTTTGAGAGGATCTGACTGAGTGAGGCCGAGGGCCTGATTTGTGAGGATATGATATGCCACGAGGTGGCTTGATATTAGCGCTTGGGCTGAAGGAGCCCCTCCGGAGTCTGAAAACACCCCCAGTGAGCGCAAGTACCTACTGAGTGCGAGTGCCGAGTGACGAGTGATTGACGGGCATGAGGGACTGTGAGGTCTGCCCGAGGGGCTGATTATTAGTGATTGAGAGGTATGCCCACGGGGCTGCTTATGAGTGACTGTGAGGCATGCCCGAGGGGCTGATTATGATATATGTTTTGCCCGAGGGGCTCACTTTCACTCTAAACTTATGAAACATGTTTTGCCTGAGGGGCCTTTTTATGATTTTCAGTATGTTTACACTAAACTTCTTGAAAGTTATGTTGAAACTATTGACAAGTATATCTGCAAATGATTTTTTACTGAAATCGGCTTTTAAGCATGATAATTTAATTTATACATTGTTGGAAAGAAAGGTTGTGCTTATTGTGGATTGATGAATTGATTTTCTGTGTTTCTTCCTGCTCAGACCTGATATACTTTCATTATTACTGAGTTGGTGTACTTACATTACTCCCACCTTATGTGCAGATCCAGGTGTTAGGGAAGGGTGAGCTGTGTATCTGTTCCAGAGATTTCTCGGAGGTTTGAGAGGTAGCTGCATGCGTCCGCAGTCCTGCTCTCTCTCCTTCTTACCATTATAGAATTTATTTTCTTTTGAGTTGTATTTACTATTCGGTATAGCTTTAACTAGTTTATAAATGTTTAAAGGAAACCTTTATGGCTAATCAGTTTAGTAAAGATGTAAATGGAAGTTTATTATGATTTGAGTGTAGTTTTGGCTAGCCTAGTTCCATGATAGGCGCCATCACGACTGGCTTAGATTTGGGGTCGTGACAAGTTGGTATCAGAGCGCTAGGTTACATAGGACTCACCGGTCATGAGCAGGTTTACTAGAGTCTTGCGAATCGGTACGGAGACGTCTGTACCTATCTTTGAGAGGCTGCAGAACCCTTTGGAAAATCTCACGTTCTTGAATTCTTGTCGTGCGAATCCATTGTATTCAGCCAAGAGCGTAACTCTTGAATTCCTTCCATGTATTTGAACGCGCCTAAGAGCGCTTGGTATCAGCTGTGCATCGACGGCTTGTGACTTCCATGGATGGGTTGTTATTTTGGCATGTTGGTAATGGGCCAGTCTGGAGGACTTGAGGCCAGATTCATTCTGTGGCTTGAGTGCTAAGATTTCGATTGTGTGAGTCGTGCATTTGGAGACTTATATGTCTGTTTGTGTTCTTATTGATGAGAATTTTGTGACTAGATGGCTACGTGGTGAGTGTGATTTGATGGTTAGATCTGTTCAGACTGTGATTTGTGACAAAAGGGTTGGCTAGAAATGTGGCAAGATTTATTGAGTGTTTGATTTCTGTCTCGTTTAGGTATATGGCCTTGAGTTGTGAGTATATTGGAAGACCTCTCATGTTGTTTAGTTGTGGAGTGAAGCGGATCTTTCTGTTGGGTTATGAGTTCCTGGTGATGTCTTTCGAGCTGATCATTGCCCCAATAGCGTTTATGTATTTGATTAACGATGTATTCCAGCCGTATTAACACTCCTTATTATTGTATTAATTGATGGCATCCTGGCATATTCGCGTAGCCGGAAGTATCATACTCAGTATTTGAGGATGACATTATAAGGATTTAGGGAGGAAAGGCTCTATGCAAAATTCTCCAAGTGTGAATTTTGGCTTGGTTCAGTAGCATTCTTGAGACACGTGGTGTCCAGTAAGGGTATCCATGTGGTCAGACATGTGTGGGTAGAGCTTCCAGAAGCTCGAGATTTCTGTGACCAGCGCTCCAGTATTGGTTCTGCCATCAGCTTCAGGTTTTTACCGCGTATTGTGATGCCTCGAGGGTAGGCGTTGTATGTGTTCAGGTGCAGAAAGGTGTAGTGATTGCGTGATAGTTATGGTCTTCAGAAGTTTATAGAGAGATATCAGTTGAGGCAAAACATGCAGGGGTATCTCCAGTGGGTTGTCCTAGGTGTGTGATCCCTATGTAGTTCTGTAATAAGTTTTCTTCTACCAGTAAATGATATATGTTGTAATTGGAGTTTAGATCGCTTGTGGAAGTTGGCATGATTTTTAAAATGGTGATTGCTAGATTTGCAGATGACTTGAGTTGTTAGACATGTGGTGTTATTATGGGCCTTGTGAGTTATTGTTTGTCTCGATCGTTGGCTTTGAGCCAAGTGGGGCGGTCTGTTAATGATAGTTGATTGCATGATTATGTGTGGTATTTGTTTCAGTTCGAGGTATATTGGTGGATCAGTTATGACCTGCAGATGTGGGGTCTGGTAATATGACACGAGTAATGGAAATTTCTTCGATATAGGTTGTAATGTACTCTATTGGGTAACTAGGTTCTAGTGAATGATTTAGTCGAAATTGTAAAAGGTGTAGTGTGTGTAGTGTATGAATTTGCTTATGGGTTCAAGTGAGCGGATTACTTTCCTAGTATGTTAGTGTGCAAACGGGTCAGGTCGATTCTGTCTAATTGGTCAGTGTGATTGAGATGTACGTTGGAGGGTGTCAAGACTTGTGGTATTTCTACATCATCACAGATTCTACATATCAGTATCAGGAAGGTGAAGGTAATGACTTTAGATTCGCAGGAAGTCTCTTAAGGGTAAGTATTTTGAGTGTGGTACTTTTGGGGATATTTGAGAGAGTATTCGGCAGCTTACGAGCCTCAGATGATATGGTTTTGTGCTTGGGTCACGTGTGGTGAGTTTGGGTTGAAAATTGTGGTATTACGGCAGGGAGAAGTATCAATTTGAAGGTAAGTCAGAAGAAACTTGGGTAAATAGGGCAACTTGGTAGTAGGTCAGATCGACATGGTAAGGGATGAGATTAGTTCTTGGGTGTTCATGAGGTGACGAGTTTTTACGGGTGTTTCTTAGCAATGCTCTTGGAGTTTTGGTGGCATGTGTAGCTTGGTTGAGTTAGAATGATTCAGTCCTGATGGTTTGGTGTTGCGCAAATGGGATTTCGGATAGTTCCTGATGGTTTCTACCACAGTCAAGGGTGCATGTTTTCTTCTGGCATGAGGTCCGGGTGTCCTGTAGTGAATTTGCTTCTAAATAGGATCAAATGGAAGTTCTTGGCTAGTTGGGTACGTAGTTTCTTGTGGCTCAAAAGGGACCATGGAGTTCCCGTATTTTTCCTAGGTTGGCATGGCGTATGCGGTATGTTGGGTAGAGTTGAGATTTGCATATGTGAGGTCACGGTTCGGTTCTGGAAGAAAGGTCATAAATTCTTAGGCAGCATGGGCAGTTTCAGATGACTAGGTAGATCATGTCACTAATCGGTGTGAGTTGATGAGGGTATACATTTCAGAAAAAGCAATGTGTTTGAGTTAAGGGTACTTCATTGGTATCGCGGCGCCCTATTGTTGGATCGACTGTTGATATTCGAGGTTGCTTGGTAAACAGAATAATTATAGGGGTATCCATCGTGGAATGAGTGAGTATTTGGGATGTGTTATGTATTCGAGCCGTGGAGTTGAGATTAGATATGGTAATCTGTACCCTGCATGGACTTCGAGACTGAGAGTTCTCATAAACAGGTTATTTTGTGGTAGTGAACTGTGAAGATGTGAGCAGAGCTAGTCGGATGTTAGTATGTACCATGATCCCGTCATTGTGAACTTTTTGGTAAGTTATCTATCTGTTATGGGTGACCAGAGTTAAATTAGGGTTATTGGTGGGGTAATATGGGTGTGTATTCTGCACCGGGTCGGAATTGTTGGCTCCAAATTTCTATTATTGAGGAATGTACCATTCGATTGTGATTAAGTTTATTCATGTTCTAGAGTGATCTATGATTTACCCTTCGGTGTTGCGATGAGTGGCGATTATTGGTTATATGCACATATGGTGCGGTTCTAATTGGGCTTTATAGCTAGATTTGATTAAGGTAACTAATTGGGTGTTGCGGGATTGAGACGTGTTGATTATATACCTTCTGTTTCGGGTGGCATGGTATCGTCCAGTTTCCCACGTGGTTACGACAATGTACTTTGAGTACTTGATGTCGAATTTTGAATGGTTATTGATTTTGTGCAAGGTGTCTTTAAGTATTTCAAGTGGACCAGCATTTGGATGAGATCGCGCAGTGTAGCGGAGTTATGTAGGGGTATGACCTTTGGTATTGGATTCGTGTGTTTTGATTATTACGGTGTGTGCCAGGCTATTAGCATGATATGGTGATGGTAATTGTTAATGGCAGGATAGTCCTCTCGTGTGGATCTTGTATATAATTTGATTACATTGGGAAGTTGTTGTTAAGTGCACAAGTTGCACAAGTTTTAGCTTCGAATTATATTGATGTGTCATGTTATCAGGGTGGTCGTGATGGATGAGAAGAGGTCATTGGACCTAGAATGAATATTTTCATAATAGTCTACAACATAGTTGGAAGGATAAATATCGGGAGTCGGGTTAGAAATCTGCTATAATTCTTGTTTGGGAAGGGGGAGCTTTATGGCTGACTGATCGGACGAATGGTTGTAAGTTTCTACGTGTTTCTTTCATCATCGGCAGTATATGGAAGTGTTAGAGCGAGGAATTTATTGATAAGAGGTTATGTATCGGTATTGGGTTGTTCTGAGCAGCTATTGTGGTTAAGAGTTATCGATATGAGTGTTTGAGTCACGCGGTGTATTATGTGATTTCATCTGGGGTGCGTATATGGCTTGATTCAGCATGTTCAGACTTGTTCAGTTTATAGTTATGGAAATTTTGATATATTATTTCAGAAGCGGGAATTTGGTTCTACGGTTTATGCGTTAGGATTGGATTTCGCAATTTCAACGGTGTGTGCTATTGGACCTATATGGGATAGGGTGACGTGGGATCACCCCCGGGTATGCGCATGATAAGCTACGTAAACAGTTTGATGGTGTTGGAGAACAACTCTTGGCACGTTCGAGGACGAACGTATGTTTAAGTGGGGGAGGATGTAATGACCCGGCCGGTCGTTCCGAGAGTTTAGCCCCGTTACCCCCATTTCTACTTCATTATATATGGTTCAGCTTCATTTATGTGTGTTGGGTCAGTTGGTTCGGGTTCAGAGTGGTCATGGTGAGAATTGAGGCACTTAGTCTCTTAAAGTGGCCTATAGTTGAAAAAGTCAACTAAGAGTTGACTTATTGGTAAACAACCCTGGAATGCGGATTTTATGGCTCAGATAGATTCGTTAGGTGGTTTGGGACTTAGGAGTGTGTTAGGAATGAAGTTTTGATGTCCGGTGTAGAATTAGGCTTGAATTGGCGAAAGTTAATTTTTTGCGATTTTCGGTTGGCAGTGGAAAATAGGCTATCGGGGTTAGAATGGGATTCCGGAAGTTGGATAAGGTTTGTAATGTCATTTTGGATATGTGTGCAAAATTTCAGTTCAATCGGAGGTGTTTTGGTTGGTTTCGGCGTCGTTCGCAAAGTTTGGAAGTTTCAAAGTTCATAGGTTTGAATTTGATGTAATTTTGGTGTTTTGAAGGCTCGACTAAGTTTGAATAATGCTATGGGGTGTGTTGGTATGTTTGGTTGGGGCCTCGAGGGGCTCGGGATTGATTTCGTATGGTTGGCGGAGTTTTGAACTTAGGAAATTGCAGCAAATGGCTGCTGGTGTAAAGTTCTGGTGTGTGGCCGCACATGCGGATGGGTAGCCGCAGGTGCAACGCCGCTGGTGTGAAGGTCCATGCGCAGGTGCGAAAATATGCTAGTCAGGAAGAGTGCGCAGGTGGGAAGAGTCGGCCGCACCTGCGAAGTCGCAGGTGCATAAATGGGACCGCATGTGCGAGAATTTGGTCTGTTAGCGGGTCTGCAGGTGCGAGTAAATGTCCGCAGGTGCGGATTAGCTGGGCAGAACAGTATAAATGAGTGCCTCCGTGAAATTTTGGTTAATTGTTGCATGCGGTTAGATCTTATTTGAGGGAAAATTGAAAGGTAAGTTCCCGGATTATTAAAGTCGTTTCTATGTTATTTTGTTCGGATTAGGCTTGTAATTTGAAGGATTAAAGTAGAAAAAGTTTGGAAAATGGGAGAAAAGATTTGGAAATTTCTTTTGGCAATTTTAGTGGGCAATTGTGGTCTGATTTTCATGTTCTTGGTATGTACGGACTCGTGGGAGGATAAGGGTTCTTGTGATGTAAATTTTATCGGATTCCGAGACATGGGCCTCGGGCTCGGGTTTCGCCGAATTTCCAGATTTTTGTATAAATTAATAGTTTTTGATTGGGTTGTGTTCCTTTAGCATATATTGATGATGTTAAACTGGTTTTCGTTAAATTCGGAGAAATCGTGAGCCACTTTGAGGGGCAAGAGCATCGCATGTTAGTGTTGTGGCTCGGTGGAGGTAAGTAATGGCTATAAATCTTGTCCTGAGGGTTGAAACCCCAGACTTCATATTTCTCACTGTTTTTAGAATGGCGCCAATTTCGGATGACGAGTATGTGGCGCACACTGATTTTTGGATTGAACTTGGTCCTCTCCGCGGCAACTATTGAGTTGCGTATTTTACTCTAAACCATATGGTAAACTGTGTTCTAAAGACTATTGCTATATTTGGGCTATAAGACATGTTTGCGGCCTTGTGACGACTTGTTTAGACCCCTTGGGGGCTTTTTACTGCTATTTCCTCACTGTTTATTGATGATTTCACTCAGTCACATTGTGCTTACTTTTTTCGAAACTCAGCCTGATTTACACTACTTTGAGATTTAAAAATGATGTTTTGGGTCGAGTACCCCGTTTTACTGATACGCCTGAGGGGCTTTTGAGAGGTTCTGACTGAGTGAGGCCGAGTGACTGATTTGTAAGGATATGATACGCCACGAGGTGGCTTGATATTACCGCTTGGGCTGAAGGAGCCCCTCCGGAGTCTGTACACACCGTAGTGAGCGCAGGTACCTACTGAGTGTGAGTGCCGAGCGCCGAGTGACGAGTGATTGGGAGGCATGAGGCACTGTGAGGTATGCCCGAGGGGCTGATTATGAGTGACTGTGAGGTATGCCCGAGGGGCTGATTATGAGTGACTGTGAGGCATGCCCGAGGGGCTGATTATAATACATGTTTTGCTTGAGGGGCTACTTATGATTTTTCCACTTTCACTCTGAACTTATAAAACATGTTTTGTCCGAGGGGCCTTTTTATGATTTTCAGTATTTTTACACTAAACTTCTTGAAAGTTATGTTGAAACTATTGGCAAGTATATTTCCAAATGATTTTTTACTGAAATTGGCTTTTAAGCTTGATGATTTAACGTATCCATTGTTTGAAAGAAAGGTTGTTCTTATTGTGGATTGATGAATTTATTTTATGTGTTTCTTGCTGCTTAGACCTGATTTATGTTCATTACTACTGAGTTGGTGTACTCACATTACTCCCTGCACCTTGTGTGCAGATCTAGGTGTTAGGGCAGGGTGAACTGTGTACCTGTTCCAGAGATTTCTCGGAGGTTTGCGAGGTAGTTGCATGCGTCCGCAGTCCTGCTCTCTCTCATGCTTACTATTATAGAATTTATTTTCTTTTGAGTTGTATATTTTTATGTAGATGCTCATGACCAGTGACTCCGGGATCTCGGGGGTTGTATTTAATATTCGATATAGCTTTAAATATTTATAAAATATTTAAAGGAAACCTTTATGGGTTATCAGTTTAGTAAAGATGTAAATGAAAGCTTATTATGATTTGAGTGTAGTTTTGGTTGGCCTAGTTCCACGATAGGCGCCATCACGATTTCATTCAGGAACGACATCACCCTTCGTGCTTTTAATCTCACAATGTAGTTCATTCAGGCACGACATCACCCTCCGTGCTTTACACTCTTCCTCACAATAGAATATATTTGGATCATGCACAGCATCACCCTTCGTGATTTACACTCCTCCTTACCAATCACATAATCATTAACAACATACAAAGAGGAATTTCACAGGAAATCGATATTTCATCTTGTTAAAAGTTGTTAAGGATTGAAAGGAATTAGTTAGAGATCACTTACCAATGATTTGGAGATGTTTGGGTTTTTGGACAATCGCCTATTAAGGTTTAGGGTTTGAGAGAATTGAAAAAGAGGTGAAAATCCCGTCTAAAATATGTTTTAACAGGTTGCGGATCTCGCATTTGCGATCAAGGGTTCGCAATTGCGAACCCTTCAAATTCCAGCAACCATCGCAAATGCGATGAAATTGTCGCATTTGCGACTTCCGAGGGATTCCGCATTTGCGACCAGAATCTCACATTTGCGAGATCAGAGGCTTGCCAACACCAGATATCAGCTGAGTGAAATTTTTCTAAGTCTAAACACTCCGTCACCTACCTGAAACTCACCTGAGCCCTCGGGGCTCCAAACCAAACATGCACACAAGTATAAAAATATCATATGGACTTGCTCGTGCGATCAAATCATAAAAATAACATAAAAACAACAAATTTAACCTTAAAACTCAAGTTTTCCTCAAGAACAGTAAAATTTCTAACTTTCCAACTGGACGTCCAAATCACGTCAATTCAACTCCGATTCTCATCAAACTTCATAGATAAGACTTAAATATCTCAACAAACTTGTTCCGGGATCCGGAACCAGAATACAGGCCCGATACCAATGATTTCAAAAATTATTTCATTTCTTTATTTCTTGTAAAAACCCGCACAACAATTTTCTTCAAAAATTATTTTCTAAAGCTAGGGACATCAGACTTCAATTCCAGGCATACGCCCAAGTCCCATACTTTATTGCGGACCTCCCGGGATCATCGGAACATAGATCTGGGTCCGTTACTTAAAAATATTGACCAAAGTCAACTAAAAACTAAATTTTAACTCTAGAAATTTCTATTTCTCATATTTTCAAATAAAATATTTTCGGATTCATGCCCGGACTGCGCACGTAACTCGAGGTAATTAAAATTAGTCTTTTTAAGGCTAATAAGACTAGGATGGAGTCTAAAACAAACTTTCATCCTCGAATGGACATAGAAAATTACCTGAACTGGCAAACAAGTGCGGATATCTACTCTGCATGTCCGACTCGGACTCCCAAGTAGCTGCCTCCACAGGCTTACCTCTCCACTTCACTCGAACTGAAGGGTAACTCTTTGGTCTCAACTGACGAACCCGCCGGTCTAAAATGGTTGTCGGCTCCTTATCATAAGTCAAATCTTTGTCCAATTGGACATAGCTAAAATCTAACACGTGGGAAGGGTCACCATGATATTTCCAGAGCATAGACACATGGAATACCAGATGAACTAAGGATAACCCTGGAGGCAACGCAAGTCTATAAGCTACCTCCCCCACTTTCTCGAGAATCTCAAATGGTCTGATATACCTAGGGCTCAACTTGCCCTTCTTCCCAAATCTCATGACACCCTTCATTGGCAATACCCGAAGTAATACTCTCTCTCCAACCATGAATGCCACATCACAAACCATACGGCCGGCGTAACTATTTTGCCTAGACCTCTGCACGAAGTCGATCCCTTATAACCTTGACCTTATCTAAGACCTCATGAACTAAGTCTGTATCAAATAACCGGTTCTCTCCCGGCTCAAACCGCCCAACTAGCGATCTACAAAGTCTACCATATAATGCCTTATAGGGAGCCATCTGAATGCTCGACTAGTAACTATTATTGTAGGCGAACTCTACTAATGTCAAGAATTGATCCCAAGAACCTCCAAAATTAACATCACAAGCGCGGAGCATATCCTCTAAGATCTTAAAAGTATGCTCGGACTGTCAGCCTGTCTGAGGATGAATTGTTGTGCTCAACTCAACTCGTGTACCCAACTCTCGCTGAACTGCCCTCCAAAAGTGCGAGGTAAACTGTGTACCTCGATCAGAAATAATAGAACCGGGGACACCGTGAAGTCGGACAATTTCTCGAATATATATATGTGCCAACCGCTCCGAAGTATAAGTACTTGTCACTGGAATGAAATGTGCTAATTTAGTCAGCCTATCCACAATAACCCAAACGGCGTCAAACTTCCTCTGAGTCCATAAGAGTCCAACAATGAAGTCCATAGTGGTACGCTCCCACTTCCACTCAGGAATCTCCATCTGCTGAAGTAAACCACCCAGTCTTTGATACTCATATTTCACCTATTGTAAATTGAAACAACGAGCCACATAAGCAACAATATCATTTTTCATCCTTCTCCACGAATAGTGATGTCGCAAGTCCTGGTACTTCTTGGCAGCACTCAGGTGAATAGAATACTTAGAACTGTGAGCCTCCTCAAGGATCAACTCACGAATTCCATCAACATTAGGCACACATATACGACCCTGCATCCTCAAAACACCATCATCTCCAACTGTAACCTTTTTGGCACCACCGTGCCGAACGGTGTCCCTAAGGACCATCAAGTGCGGGTCATCATCCTGCCAAGCTCTGATACGCTCGAATAAGAAAGACCGAGCAACTGTACAAGATAGAACATGGTTGGGTGAAATTTCCAACCTCACGAACTGATTAGCCAACGCCTGATTATCTGAAGCGAGCGGTCTCTCACCAACTGGAATAAATGCAAGGCTGCCCATACTTACTGCCTTCCTACTCAAAGCATCAGCCACCACATTGGCCTTTCCTGGATGATACAATATAGTGACGTCATAATCTTTCAATAACTCTAGCCATCTCATCTGTCTCGAATTAAGATCTTTTTTCTTGAACAAGTACTGGAGGCTACGATTATCCGTGTAAACCTCACATGGCACGCCATAAAGATAGTGCCTCCATATATTCTATGTGTGAACAATGGCGGCCAACTCCAAGTCATGAACATGATAATTCTTCTCATGAACTTTCAACTGCCAAGACGCATATGGAATCACCCTGCCATCATGCATCAATACTTCTCCAAGCCCAACACGGGAAGCATCACAATATATTGTAAAAGATCCTGAACATAATGGCAACACCAACACCGATGCTGAAGTCAAGGCTGTCTTGAGCTTCTGAAAGCTCGCCTCACACTCATCTGACCATTTAAATGGGGCACCCTTCTGCGTCAATCTCGTCATCGGGGCTGCTATAGACGAGAACCCCTCCACAAAACGACAGTAGTATCCCGCCAAACCCAAGAAGCTCCTGATTTATGTGGCTAAAGTGGGTCTAGGCCGGTTCTTGACAGCCTCTATCTTCTTAGGATCTACCTGAATACCCGCTGCTGATACAACGTGACCCAATAAAGCTACTGAATCTAACCAGAGTTCACACTTTGAAATGTTTTCATACAACTGATTATCCCTCAAAGTCTAGAGTGCTATATAGAGGTGATGCTCATGCTCCTCCCGACTGCGGGAGTATATAAGAATATCATCAATGAACACAATTAGGAAGGAATCCAAATAAGGCTTGAAAACCTGATTCATCAAATCCATTAAGGCTGTTGGGGCTTTAGTCAAGACAAAAGACATCACCAAAAATTCATATTGCTCATACCTTGTCTGAAAGGCTGTCTTAGGAACATCGGACACCCTAATCTTCAACTGATGGTAGCCCGATCTCAGATCAATTTTCAAAAATACACTGGCACCCTGAAGCTGATCAAATAAATCATCAATTCTTGGCAATGGATACTTATATTTGATAGTAACCTTATTCATCTTCCGGTAATCTATACACATTCTCATCGATCCATCCTTCTTCCTTACCAACAAAACTGATGCACCCCAGGGAGAGACACTAGGCCTGACGAAACCCTTATCAAGCAGGTCTTGAAACTGTTCTTTCAATTCTTTCAATTCTGGTGGGGCCATCCTTTATGGAGGAATAGAAATGGGCTGAGTGCCCGGAGCCACATCAATACAAAATCGATATCCCTGTCGGGTGGCATCCCCGACAGGTCTGCAGGAAATACTTCGAGAAACTCCCGAACAATAGGCACTGATTCTATTGAAGAAATTTCGACATCAAAATCACGAATATGAGCCAAATAAGCCAAACATCCCTTCTCAACCATGCGACGAGCCTTGGCATAATAAATCACTCTGCTGGGAGAATGACTAGGAGTCCCTTTCAATTCTAACCGAGGCAATCCTGGCAAAGCTAAAGTAACTGACTTGGTGTGGTAGCCTAAGATGGCATAATAAGGGGACAACCAATCCATGCCTAATATCACATCAAAAGCGACCATGTCAAGAAGCAAAAGGTCTACACTAGTTTCAAGACCCTCAATAACAACTACGCACGAACGATATACACGATCTACCGCAATAGTATCCCCTACAAACGTAGACACATAAATAGGCGCACTCAAGGAGTCACGGGTCACAACCAAATACAAGGCAAAATATGATGACACATAAAAATAAGTAGACCCCGGATCAAACAAAACTGAAGCAGGTCTATTACAAACTGAAATGGTACCTGTGATAACTGCATTGGAGGACTCCGCCTCGGGTCTGGCTAGAAATGCATATAATCGAGGCTGGGCCCCCCACCCTAAACTACGTCATCGGGAGGACCCGTAACAGGTGGACCTCCACCTCTAATGGGCTGCCTCCACCTCTAGCGGGCTGGCCTCCACCTCCAGCATTCTGACCTCTACCTCTAGCTACCTGACCCCTACCCCTAGCTGGCTGGGAAGGTGGTGTTGCAACTGGGCTGGAACTATAGCACGAGAATTATGGTACTGAGAATTATCTGACGCATGAGGGAAATACTTAGCAATGTGCCTCGGGTCACCACAAATATAATAAGACCTCGGCTATCGAGACTGCTGTCCGGCAAATTGACCCTGTCGGCCTAGATAACCCCCTTGAAAGCTCTGGAGAGGAGGTGCATTAATAGGGGCTGACTGATCAAGATAAGGATAATGAGAGCCATGACCACCTGGGGCCCCCTGGGACGTCTGAAGTGCTGAATTAAATGGCTTGGAAGGATGGCCTCTACCCTGAGTACCCCCGCCTATAGATGAGGCACCACTAAATCCACCGGAATGGCGAGGTCTCTTGTCTGACCCCTGACCTCCCATCCCAAGAATTGAATCATCTCTCGTGGCCACTTTGGGCGCATCCTAAAAGGAAATCTCAGCCCCTGTCTCTTTGGCCATCTACAACCTGATGGGATGAGCACGACCCTCAATAAATCTCCTAACTCTCTCTCTCTCTCTCTCTCTGTGGGTAACAAAATAATAGCATACCGAGCCAAATCCACAAAGCGGTTCTTATACTAGGTAATTGTCATGCCGCCCTGCTGAAGACGCTCAAACTGACGACGCTTCTCTTCTGTAGTAGTGAGGCAAAAATTTCTCCAAAAAGTGGTGAGAAAATTGATCCCAAGTCAGAGCAGGTGACCCAGCTGGTCTAGTCAATAAATAATCCCTCCACCATTTCTTGGCGGAACCAGTCATCTGAAACATGGCAAAGTCGACCCCATTAGTCTCCAAAATAGCCACATTACGAAGAACCTCATGACAGTTGTCCGGATATTCCCGAGGATCCTATGAAGTAGCACCATTGAAGTAAACAGGGAAAATCTTGATGAACCTGTCCAGTCTCCATAAAGCATCGGAAGTTATAACTGTCCCATCAGCAATCGGGGTTGCAGCAACTATCTAAACTACCCCAACTGGGTTGGCTGCTGGGGTCTGGACCTGAGAAGTAGCCTGATCAGGAGTGTGGGTAGCAGGAGTCTGGACCTCTCCTCTAGCCTGAGATACGGATGTTGCAACAGGGAGTGCGCCAGTTTGGGCTACACTCTCCATAAAGGCCCACTAATCGGACTAAAGCATCCTGAAGCACCGGGATAGCAATGAACCTCTCTTGGACCTGAGCTGGTCCAGCTGGAAGATTCTAAGTTGGAGCCCCCTCATCAATCTCAACCTGGGGCTCCGCAGATGGGGTTGCAGTATGAGCAATGGGCTGAGTCTTGCCCCTGCCTCGTCCTCTGACGTGGCCTCAGCCTCTGCCCATATTAGGAGTTGTTGCTACTGTTGGAGGACCGGATTGTTGGTTAGCGGAAGAGGAAGCACATGTTCCCTCTGTTTGTGAGAGAATAGAAGAGTTCTCTGAGCATTCGAGATCACAAGAACCGCACGATACAGTAGAAATAACAATGGTTTTGTTCCTAACTTCATAGCCTCTGAGAGATAAGTACAAACGTCTCTGCACCTGTCACGACCCCAAATCCTAAACCGGCCGTGATGGCGCCTATCGTGGAACTAGGCTAGCCAATTCACATATTTACAGTTTCTTTCCAAAAAAACCCCAAGTCATTTTCAAGCATTTCATAAAGTATATAGAATTTACTAAATCCATTAGGCAAAATAAACAGCTAAATAGTCTAAACCATCCCAAAATCCAGAGTCAACATATCATGAGCATCTAAGAAATATACCAATAAGTCTACTATTATAATACAAAACCTCCGAAAGAATAGCTAGATACAACAAAATAAGGGAAAACAGAGATGCTGCAGATGCTGAACAACTACCTCTATATCCTAAACTCCGGCTCCGCACGGAATAGATGGCTAACGCTCAGTATCAGCACTTGAATCTGCACACAGGGGTACAGGGAGTAATGTGAGTACGCCAACTCAGTAGTAATGAAAATAAATCAAGTCTAAGTGGCAATAAACACATAAAAATCAATATCATCAGTTCACAATAAACACAACCTTTCTTTCCAACAGTATATACATAGATGTAGGAAATCATCACGCCTTAAAACCAACTTCAGAAAAATCCTTTGAAAAAATATGTTTTCCAACAATTTCAGAAATAAAAACTGAAGGATTTAGTGTAAAAATGAAATAAATCATAAGTAGCCCCTCGGGAAAAAACATGAATCATGAATCTCCACTCGGGCAGAACATCACTCAGCACCTCACAGCCACTTAGTATCAGCCCCTCGGGAAACCTCACTATCACTCATGCCTCCCAATCACTCATCACTCAGCACTCAGCACTCAGTAGGTACCTGCGCTCACTAGGGGTGTGTATAGACTCCGGAGGGGCTCTTTCAGCCCAAGCACTAATATCAAGCCACCTCGTGGCGTATAATATCCTCACAATCAGACCCTCGGCCTCACTCAGTCAAAACCTCTCAGGCTGAGTTTCAAAACAGTTAAGCACAATATGACTGAGTGTAAATCATGAATAAACAGTGAAATAGCAGTAAAAAGCCCCCAAAGGGTCGAAACAAGTCGGCACGAGGCCCCAAACACGGCTTATAGCCAAAATAGAGCAATGGTCTTTAGAACACAATTTAACATATGATTTAGAGTAAAATACGCAACTCAATAGTTGTCGCGAAGAGGACCATTTCCAATCCAAAAATTAGTGCGCGCCACATACTCGTCATCCGATATGTGCGCCATTCTAAAAACAGTGAGAAATATGAAGTCTGGGTTTCATATCCTCAAGACGATATATAACCATTACTTAACTCTACCGGGCCACAATACTAGTCCGCGATGCTCTTGCCCCTCAAATGGGCTCCTGATTGCTCCGAATCTAATCAAAACTAGATTAACATCATCAATATACGCTAAAGGAACACAACCCAATTTAAAACTATCAATTTATACAAAAATCTCGAAATTCGGCCAAACCCGAGCCCCGGGCCCACGTCTCGGAATTCGATAAAATTTACATCATTAGAATCCTCATCATCCCATGATTCTATACATACCAATAACACTAAAATCGGATCACAATTTCCCACTCAAATCCTCAAAAGAAAATTCCAATTTTCATGCACCTTTCTTCCCCAAATTTGGGTTTAATTTCAACAATTTTCCGGTTTAATTACTTAGAAAATGACATATAAACGAGTTATGAAGTTGGAACCTTACCTCAAAGCGAGCCCCTTTTATTTATCCTTCAAATCCCTCTAAAATAGCTCTCAAAACGTTCAAAAATGGAGGAAAGAAATGAGCTAATCTCGCACAAATGGCCTTTAAAACATTCTGCCAAGCAATTAATTTCCTCAGTGCGATCGCATTTCCAAGGATGTGTTCGATGCACAGACCAGCCCACTCTATGCGTTCGCGTACGAACACACGCATTCGCATAGCTCAAACACTCACCCCTCTCACGCACCTCAGAAATCCCTATGCGATCGCGGACCTTACCCACGCGATCGCACTGCACACAGGACCCAGTCTACATGGTCGCGGCCTCCACCCACGCGATTGCACTGCATAAAAACCCATGCGGCACCCAACTAGCCTATGCGATCGCATTCTTACCCACCCAATCGCATAGAAGGACACCATAACAGAACACCAGAAAATATTTGCAACTTCCAACATCCAAACACGCGGCCTCGCAATCTATACCTTGGCACTGGACTTCCCCCACGTGGCACGAAGTCATAGGTCACAATACCTGATAATCCACGATGTTAAACTTCACGGCTCATATAAATTAACCCCGTTGCTTTACACTTATTCCCATGGTGTGCAATACTTCACAGAAGCGGTCAAGAAAATCATCTGGGTCTTCAAAAGATATACCACTGAAATGGAGTGGAAATTGTTCGGTAACTTGTCCAACCTCAATAAATGGACTAGTGCATTCTGAAACCATGAAGTAGCTATAAATCCTTCCGGAGTCTAAACTAGTCCAACATATACTGACTGAGCTAGAACCTCCGCATCTAGATCTATTTGAGACGGTACAATAAGTGCTGATGTTCGAGCTTTAGACTGCGCTCTGCTTCCGTCTCTTCCCTTGATCGTAGCTGTCACTGGTGCTTCATCTCTGGTTCGGTCGTAAACGGTTCGCGTGTTGTCGAGATTAGTAAGAGGATAAGAGTAGGCAAGTTCAATCATCAATGATAGAATAAATTCGCACGATGGAGATGAAGAAATGTGGAGTTATTCCTAACCTTGCAGCCTTTGGGGGATAAATACAAACGTCTCTATATCGATCCCTCAGACTCTACCAAGTTTGTTCGTGAGTTATGAGACCTAAGAAACCTAGTGCTCTGATACCAACTTGTCACGACTCGAATTTTCCACCCTCGAGAGTCGTGATGGCGCCTACTAGTGGAATCTAGGCAAGTCAAACCTTAATTACCTTTTTCATTAACACGTTACCTCATTTAACAATTTTCAGCAATCGCATGCAAACAATGGAATTCAATAATAAAGCGGAAGTCTTAAATTGTAGAAAAACTGAATAGAAATGTGGAAAATTCAACATAAGCCTCTACCCAAGACTGGTGTCACAATAATCACAAACTACTAAGAGTACTAAATATAATCGTTTAAAAGAAAACACAATTGTTTGTCTCGAGTACAATGAGATAACAGACNAATTCCCTTCACATGCTCTTCACAACATATAGAAATCATCAATTAAGCATGGAAATTACAACAAAATCAGAATATTCGCAATATAAGGACTCACGGTCATGCTAGACACCAATGTATAGATACTCGTCACCATGCCTATACATCGTACTCGACAATTAGCAAGTAGCAAATAAGACTCAACTCCTATTCCCTCAAGCTAAGGTTAGACCAAACACTTACCTCAGGTCCAAAATATAGCAATCAACCCTCTAACACCGCCTTTCCTCTAGAATTCAACTCCGGAATGGTATTATCTAGACATAATTAACTCAAGTATATCAATAAGGATTCAATAATTCAATTACATAGCCTAATTACCCATTTCCATGCATTCTTCCAAAATAACAAAAATTTGTCCCGGGCCCGCTTGGTCCAAACACGAGGCTCGGACCAAAACCATGTCACCCATTCACCTATGGGCCCGAATATATAATTTATTTTCAAATTCGACTCCAAAACGAGGTCTAAATCATGAAAATTTAAAAGGGCCTAACTCTACCCAAATTGCAAATTTTCTACTCTAAATTGCATGTTTTAGGCTTAGATTCCAGGGTGATATCTTGTAAAAAGAAGTTAGAGTAAAGAAAATGAGTTAGAAATCACTTACTAATGTTTTGGGGAAGAAAGAGTGTTTGGAAAATCGCCTCTTATGTTTTTAGGGCTTTGAAAAATGAAAATAACTTAGATTCCCATCCATTTATACCCCCCTCGGGTCCCCCACCACGGACCACGAAAAATGGACCGTGGCCGCGCTAGCAAAGGCCAAGAAAAGCTGAACAAAACCAAGAAAAATAACTGCAGTGACATGCTTTAGTATTTTAGCCATAACTTTTTCCACAGATGTCCAAATTACAATTTCTTTACCTTTCTGAAAACTAGACACGAAGGGATACAACTTCTATTTTTGAATCATCTCATAATTCCTTGTAGAACAAAAGATATAGGTCTCCGAAGTAGGACCAGTGGTCCAGCTCCTCCACCGCGGACCACGAAAATCGACCGCGGCCGCGAAGCCCTCAGCACGGTCCGCGAAAAAGGACCGCGGACCACGGTGGTAAGTTCAGGGATCTGATATCTNATGCAATGTATAATGTAATCAATGTAAATCATGGCACGGCATCACCCTTCGTGTTTTTACTCTTGTCCTCGCTATGCAATGTATAATGTAATAAATGTAAATCATGGCACGGCATCACCCTTCGTGCTGTTACTCTCGTCCTCACTATGCAATGTATAATGTAGTCAATGTAAATCATGGCACGGCATCACCCTTCGTGCTTTTACTCTCTTTCCTCACAGTATAATCAGTGG
>ML380757.1:81053-97448 GCA_005239525.1 Nicotiana knightiana | reverse complement strand
TCACAGAAATATCTTAAACCACATATAAGACCTGTACCGGGCGCCGGAACCAAAATACGGGCCCCATACCAACACATTCTAACCAATTTTTATTTCACTTTTCTTTATAAATTTCAGAAAAATAATTTTACTCAAAAAGTCATTTCTCGGGCTTGGGACCTCGGAATTCGATTCCGGGCATACGTCCAAGTCCCATATTTTCTTACGGACCCGCACCAATATTTTCCTACGGACTCTGCGGGACCGTCAAATCACGGGTCCGGGTCCGCTTACCCCAAATGTTGACCGGAGTCAAATTTACTCATTTTAATATCAAATTTTTAGCATTTTTCACAGAATTTCATATTTAAGTTGTCCGAAAATGTTGATTCTTTTTCCCAAAACTAATGAAATTGTGCAAATTACAGTCATGTTGGAGAATTGGACTTTCACGAATAAATTTAACTCAAAAAGGAGTGTTCCAGTTCAAAAAGGGCAAGAAGGAATGTAGCAGGCCAAAGTGTGGTCCGCAGAAGGAATTATGCAACCGCAGAAGAAAGTGTTGTCCGTAGAAATACTTCTGCAGTTGTAGGTCCGGTACCTGAAGCTCAGAGGATGATTGGAGAAGTGCGGTCCGCATACTAAATGTGAAGCCGCAAAATATGGTCGCACTAACAAAAGTTCAAAAAAGATTAGAAAATGTGCAAAACTACCAATTATAAAGCCTTGCCAAAAGTGTTGTCACAGAAGGAAAAGTACGGCCGTAGAAGCTGAAGTGCAGCCCCATATGGAATTGTGCAGCTGCAGAATCTCTACACTTGTTGGAACTAAGAAAAGTGAGGAAATACTTTTTTAGGGCAAGTTTTGTCATATTTGGTGTTGCAGCTGTTATACTTTACTATTTTGTGGGAAGAAACATTAGTTTTATCAATTTAATTTTGTTCTATGGCTTTAATTAGTTCTTCTTCTTTGTTTTCTTCATTATCAACCATGAGTTGCTGGACTTTCTCTAGGGTTGTGACCCAACCCTAGTGTTGTGACCCAACCCTAGTGTAAACCTTATGGGTGATTAATTTAATACTTGTTTATGGTTGGGTGTTTATTATTTAGCCTTGTTCATGAATTATTTCTTGAATTAATGGTTGTAAATATTAATTCATGCATATTTGGCTTGGTTCTTATTTGAGAAAGCAAGACTTAGTCTAGGAAAACTTGGCTAACAAGAAATTAGGATAGTCAAGGTTTTGGCTAATCTAATTAAAGGGTTTGAACTAGAGATAATGAAACCCGACTTGAGCTCATATCAATTATTTGAATTGATACCTAATTGGGCTTGAGAAAGCCAATTTGGGCAAAATCACTATATAACTGATAGGTATTGAGTGGGTAATAATATAGTTGAGAGTTATAATACACCCCGGTCACTAGAACATGCATTAGCGTGATTTATCCATTAGGATAACACCTAGTTGATAATTGTTAGTGCTAATTTTAGAAGTTGAAAACAAAATCCCTTGTTTGGAAGTGCAATTAAGCTATTTCATTTTCTCTCATCAAGTGTACACTCTAACACCCATATTAAACTCTCTGTGGAAACGACCCTGACTCTTATTTGATACTATTCTTCCAATGACTGTTTCCACTCACTATTGAGTGCGGGTTGGATGTGAATCAGTCGCGGTAGTGCAAAAGTGATTGTTCTGACAAAAATCAAGTTCTATGAAAATGTCCCCAACGCGCCTATGTATTTTTTTGCATGTTTTCCACTTCAGCTCATAGAGGACAGTTTGGTTCGGGTTCATTCATATTTGGTATAAATACACCCAAAACACGTTTTGAAGGGACTTTTAACCTAGAAATGTTTGGGAGAGCTTTGGAACCCTTAAAATACAAGAATTCAACATTCTTCCACCAATTCAATATGCGGGTTTTGATTGTAACATTGAATTAATATTTTCTTATTCTTTAACTCTATTTGGGATAACTTTCTCTATATCTATGAATTAGTTTACCTTAGGATTTCACATGATTTTTTGACTTGACTGTTGTCCATTGATTTGATCTTTATTTAATTTCCTGAATATTTTGGAGGAGTTTGACTCTAGTTGTGAGTTTATTCGTTTTCTTGTTTGATCGAAAGAGGATCATAATATTGAATATTTTTTAACCGCATGACTTAATTTTAGTTGTTTCTTCTTTAAAGTAACTGAATATGATGACCCAATTGGCCATTTTGAGTTCTAGTATTTTGTTTGTGATTTGAGACTTAGAGTGGCTTAATACGGTGTATTATGATTTTCATGCATGGTTAGTTTTCACTTTCTGGTGGTTCGGGATGGATTTGTTAGAGTGATTCTCACCTTGGAAGAGTTGAAAATGGTTTTTCTTTTGAGTAAACGACCTAAGATTTGTGAATTGATAATTCCAGTAGGTTCCTATGGTGATTTTGGACTTGGACGTATGTTTGGATTTGAATTTCGATGTTCTGAGAAGGTATTGGCTCTATTCAAAAATTGGCAATATGAATAATTGAAGAGTTCATAGGTTTGATCGGGAGTTGATTTCGGTATTTTGGAATCCTATTATAGTTTTGAGAGCTTGGATAGGTTCATTTGGTTGGTTGTAACTTTTGTTCATAGTTTGGTTGTGATCTGGAATGTCTAAGTGTGGTTCGAACACGTTCGGCAAAGTTCAAATGTTTGAAAGTAAAGAAAATAATTTTGATCTTATATTCTAGGTTTTAATGTAATTTGTGGTATTTTGAGCCTTTAAATTAGTTTAGATAATGTATTCATACTTGTTGGTATGATTGGACGGTGTCCCGAGGAGCTCAAGCGTGATTCGGTGTGGTTTCAGATCATTTTGGTGATATTTGGAGTTGCTGGTTTTTAGCAGGTATTAGCGTGCTTCACGGTCAGAGCGATATGTTCGTAAAGAGTATTTGCAGTGCTGGATATTTTGCTCTTCGCGGTGGCGAAGAAGGGCCCGCAATCTCGTAGTGTGGGTTCTATGGATATCGCATTTGTGAGCGGTCGTTGCGTTCGCGTGGAGCTAGAGGTGGTAAGGAGTTTTCCTTTGCGTTCGAGGAGGTGTTGCTTGCGTTCATGAAGGAGGGGACTGTCGGATATCATGATCACGAAGGTGAGGACGTGATTACAAAGTGTATTTGGTTAATGGCCTTTGTTTGTACTTAGCAAACGCGACGCGGTGGTCGCCTTCGCAAAGGGTACTATATGGCAAAGTGTATAAGTTGTCATTTCAGAATTTTACCCAATATTTTATATTTTGAGCGCATGACTTGGAGAAGGGCAACTTCTATTAGGGATTTTCGTACAAGACTAAGGGATAAGTGATTTCTACTCATTTTTAGTATTCTTTCAAGAATCAACATGAATTATTAACACCCAAAACATGAAATTTTGAGATGGAATTTGGGGTTCGACTACACTTTAAGAGAGTGTATTTTGAGAATTGAGTATCGATTTGGACTCGATTTTGGAATCTAATCATATATTTAGATTCGGCAGGTTATGAACCATCATCAAATTTTGGTATTAGTTTCGAATTTCAGGCATGCATGCCCATGTTCACTTTTGTTGACCTTTTGGGAATTCTTCAAAGATCGAAGCTTTATTGATTGAGATTATTTCCAATGGCAGTGTTTGACTTCCTTTGTTGATATTTGGATATATTTGAGCCGGTTAGAAGTGATTTCTCAAGGAAATACAATTTTGGAGCTTTGGACTAGCACAGATGAGGTAAATGTCTTGCCTAGCTTTGTTTGAGGAAACTTTTCTTAATAATTGGTATTGTTTGCTACATGCGGGTGTGATATATATATGAAGTGACAAGCATATATACATGTGCCATGGGTATTCATGCTCGGGATGGATTCTAGATTTCCCTATGTCTTGTTTGGTTATGTGTTCTACTTGATTCTATGTTTTACTCAATTGATTGACTACATGAGCATGATAAGCCACGCTAGAGTGATGTTGAGGATAATGGTACCTTATTTTGAGCATGATGAACTATTCTTGAGATTGTTGTTATACTTGCTTTAGATGTAGTCACATGTACTTTATGAACACACATCCTTACTTGTCGTTCTTATATTATGCCTTTAATTGATGTATGACCACTTGATATTCCTTAACCACGTTATTGACTATGATTTGTCTTTGATTCTTATTTGGGCATGATGGTTATTCGGATGATGTATTACATGTTGGGTCTATGGTCATACATATATATGCGCGTACATCCTACCTAGGATCATCCCTTGTATACAAGCATATATCCATGCATGGTTATTTCTCTGCCCATGTGTATTATATATGCTTATCTTTTATTCATATGCATAACTCACTGCATATGATTCTCGGATATGGACTGAGGTTATGGAACGAGGTTTCTACCATAAGAATATTATGATATTGTTATTGATTTAAAATGAGGTTTGTACCATGCGAATATTGTGATATTGTTATAGATCGCGCACGAGGTTTTTTTCATGCGGATATTATCATATTGATATTGATCTGGCACGAGGTTGTTTTCGCGTGGATATTGTGATTTTGTCATTCATTTGGCATGAAATTTTTGTCGTGCGGATATTTTGATATTTTTATTGTTTTGATAAGAGATTTCTGTCATGCGGATATTGTGATATTGTTATTTATTTGGAACGAGGTTCCTATCGTGCGGATATTGCAATATCGTGCAGATATTACATTAGAGTTTTAGACCTTAATTATGTATTTCGAAGCCTTCGTTAGCTTCTTTAAGCCTTCCTCGATTTGCATGCACAGTCGAGGTATTTTTCCGGAAAGCTTTTATGTCAAAAATTGGTAAAATATAAATTTTTGCCTTAAAAATTCATTTGAGGCGACTTCGGTCAATATTTTGAGCAAACAGATCCGGATCTGTATTTTGACAGTCCCTGTAGGTCGTATCGTGATTAGGGACTTGGGCGTATGCCCGGAATTGAATTCGGAAGTCCCTAGCTCGAGTTATCATAATTTGTTGAAAAATTGAAGTTTAAAGGTTTAATGATTTTAAAGATTTGACTGATGTGTGACTTTGTCGATACCGATTTCATATTCTGGTTCCAGAACTCGGTATAGGTCATTACTATATCTATGACTTATCTGTCAAATTTGGTGAAAACGGAGTTAGTTTGACGTGATTCAGATGTCCGGTTATTAAAATAGAAGTTCTAAAGTTTTCTTGAAAATTTCATTCGTTCGATTCATGGTTCTAGGTGTTATTTTGGCAATTTTATCGCACGATCAAGTTCGTATGATGTTGTTGGACTTGTTTGCATGTTTGGTTTGGAGCCCCGAGCGCTCGGGTGAGTTTCGGATAGGCTACGGAGTGAAATTGAACTTAAAATCATAGTTGATGCATTTAGTTTCTAGTGTCTGCTACAGATCTCGCATTTGCGAAGAATCATTCGCATTTGCGAGCCTGGGCATGGCTGATCGCATTTGCGAGGTAAAGTTCGCAATTACGAACTTGACAATTTTGCTTTTGCGAAGGCAGAGTCACAATTGTGACTCACCACTGTTTCGAGGATCTTTCGCATTTGCAAAGAGGGTTCCGCATTTGTGAGGTCATCAGGGTTTGCATTTGTAACCATTTCATCGCAATTACGATCACCGGGATTCTGATAAGAGTTCACAATTCTCGCAATTGTGAGGTTCTCAATTGCGAACATGATACTGCAATTGCGACATCTGCAATTGGGTAAAAGCTGAGTTAGACAGGAATTATCTCATTCTTTCAAATTTTTGAACCTAGAGAACCCTAGAGGCGATTTTCCAAAGAACCCTTCTTACCCAATTCATTGGTAAGTGATGCTAACCTATTTTCTTTCAATCGTTCATTACATTTCATAATATTTCAACCTAAAAGCTGGGGGATTTGGGTAGAATTAAATATTTTTGTAAAATTGGAAGTTAGACCTCAAATTAAGGTCCGATTTCGAAACAAATGACATAACCGGGATCGGGGGTGAATGGGTAATCATATTTTGGTCCAAATTTCGGCTTTGGACCAAGCGAGCTCGGGGTCGATTTTTGACTTTTTGGGAAAAGTTTTGAATTCAAAATTTATGTATTGTAATTGATTCCTTTAGCAATAATTAACATTATTGAGTCAATTGTGGTTAGATACGAGTATTTTGGAGGCAGATTCTAGGGGAAAGGCCCCGGTAGAGCTCTGAGTTGACTGCGGAATGAGGTAAGTGTTGAGTTTAACCTTGATTTGAGGTAATTAGGAATCCTCGGACTATGTGCTATGTGAATTGCATGTGCTGTTGCGCATATGCGAGGTGACGAGTGCTTATACGCCACCAAATATCTTGTTCCCCTGATTTTCCATATTTACTTAATTACTTTCTCCCATGTTTTAACTGTTACATCCTCTAAATGCCTTCCATGCTTATTTGCTACATGTTAATTGTTGTTTCTCTTGTTAACAATACTAGATCCATTTCATGCTTTCATGACTCGCTGCTATTTGCCATGATTGATTTACTTGCATCTTCTAATTGTCATTTATTGAACTTGTCTTGTCATGTAGTATTACATATATGAATTCCCATGTTGTACAAGATTTCCTTTCTCATTCAGCTTTGTATTCGTCAAGTGTGGAGGTTCTTGTGATTTGAATTATTGACTTGGTTGCGCTTATTGAATATTTGGTACTGATATGGTGGGGTCGAGTTGCAGACCGCAACAGGTGAAATTAGGGTGGATTGATATAGTGAAATTAGGGTGAATCTATACGGATATGGTAGGATCGGGCTGCACGCCGCAACAGGTGAAATAAGGGTGTATTGATACGGTGAAATAAAGGTGACTATGATACTGATTTTTGTTATATGGTGGGATTGGGTTGCGCGCTGCAACATATATATTATTTATTTATGATTGTGATATTATTGCGGTGGAATAAGGGAGGGTTGTGTTGTACGGTGAGATCGGGTTGCGCGCCGCAACAACCTATGTGCCTCTATATCTCTGTATTGTGTTGGTTCTTGGTATTTTTCATACAAAATTCTAAGGATTGGTAATTTTGATCGATAATGGTTTCCTTTGAGGATTTGTTTGTTTTCTTCAGCTAGCTATTTTGTTCCGTATTTCTTTTCTATCTTTATTATATATACTACGTACAGGTTATAGTGTGAGTGACCTACCTTAGCCTCGTCATTACTTCGTCGAGGTTAGGCTCGGCACTTACAGAGTACATGAGGTCGGTTTTACTCATACTACACTCTACACTTCTTGTGAAAATTTTAGAGTCGGTCCCAGCGGCGGTTATTAGCGTGCTTGGATTAGACATCTTTGTGGAGACTTGAGGTACAACTGCTCAGTGTCTGCAGCTCCTAGAGTCCCATTTCCTTTTATTTACCTGTGTATTTTCTGTCAGACAGCTTTATGTTTCATTCAGACCCTTGTATGTATTATTCTAGTAGCTCATGCACTAGTGACACCAGATCCATGGTTGTATCAGATATTTTAGTTGTTTTATCTTTCGCACATCGCTTTGGATTATTACAGTTATTTCAGTCCTTTCCCATTATTTAGTTTAAATTATTGAAAAAAATGAATGAATAAATAGTTCTAACGTTGAATTGCCTAGCAAGTGAAATGTTAGGCATCATCACGGTCTCGATAGTGTGAATTTCGGGTCATGACATGTTTGTCGTGACGTTGATATAATTATGGCATGTGAGTTGTGCATGCAACGTGTGGATAAGGATCCACCCCTCTAGGGTCGCCCTCTTATGTTTCTCTCTTGATGGCGTACACACAGTTTGTGAACATTGAATGGATTGATTGGGAAATAGCACAGGATCCTTTGCCTACTACTTCGAGGACGCAGTATGGTCCCTCCCAACTAGGGCCTAGCTTCCCTTAGTTTGGGTTTCGAGTATTGCGGGTAACTTTCCTTTGTACTAAATCCCCCATTCCGAAGTATCAGAGATTTGTTCTTCTGCTGTAGTATCTTTCGATCCTTTATTTTTGAGCGGCCATTCGGACCAGTGCGGCCTCGCGCTTTTCATCTAGTAGGTCGAGGGCGGTGTTTATGGACTCGTTGTTTGATTCCTCGGTGGCATGCTGAAATCTGGGGCTTGGCTCCCCTATCTCGATCGGTATCAGTGCCTCAGACCCATATACCAAGGAGAACGAGGTCTCCCCTGTGCTTAACTTTGAAGTTGTTCGATATGCCCATAGTACTTCGGGAAGCACTTCTCTCCACTTCCCCTTTGCATGCTCTAATCACTTCTTTAAGTTTTGAATGATAGTTTTGTTTGTAGACTCGGTCTGACCATTCGCACTTGGGTGGTAAGGCGTTGATGGGATCCTTTTGATTTTATGATCCTCGAGGAATTTCGTCACCTTGCTGCCGATGAACTGCTTTCCATTATCACATGTAATTTCAGAGGGGATCCCGAATCGGCATATGATGTGATCCCATATGAAGTTGATGACTTCTTTTTCTCTTATCTTCTCGAAGGCCTGTTCTTCTACCCATTTCGAGAAGTAGTCGGTCATAAATAAAATAAATCTAGCTTTACCTGGTGACGTTGGTAAGGGGCCGACAATGTCCATCCCCCATTTCATGAATGGCCACGGGGATTTTGAGTGTAGTTGTTCACCGGGTTAGTGAATCATTGGTGCAAATCTTTAGCATTTGTCACATCTTCGAACGAATTCCTTGGTATCCTTTTCCATGCTATCCCAATAGAAACCTGCTCTGATCATCTTTCGAACTAAAGAATCGGCACCAAAGTGGTTTCCACAGGTGCCTTCGTGGATTTTGTCAAAGCACATAGTCGGTGTCCCCCAGTCCCAAGCATACTTCTAATGGTCCGTCGAAGGTCCTTCTGTATAGTGTTCCATTCTCGTCAAGTGAAAATCGCGCTGCTTTGGCTTGAAAGGCTCTCGATTCTTTTTGATTCGTGGGGAGTTTCCCATGTTTTAGGTAGTCAATGTACTTGTTCCTCCAATTCTATGTTAGACTTTTGGAGTTGATTTCGACATGGCCTTCTTCGATCACCGATTTGGATAGTTGTACAACAGTCCCTGGGAGTATGTCATCTTCTTTGCCAGACGATCCCAGATTTGCAAGTGCATCGGCCTCGCTGTTTTGCTCTCGAGGTATGTGAACCAGGGTCCACTCTTTGAAGCAATGTAATGTCACTTGAATCTTGTCTAATTATCTTCGCATCCTATCTTCTCGAACCTCGAAGCTCCCATTTACTTGGTTTACAACCAGAAGAGAGTCACATTTTGCTTCGATGACCTCTGCTCCTAGGCCTTTGGCCAGTTCGAGACCTGCAATCATGGCCTCATACTCGGCCTTATTGTTAGTCAACTTCAAAGTTTTTATAGATTGTCTAATTATGCCACCCGTAGGTGATTTTAGAACTATGTCGAGCCCGGACCCTTTCACGTTCGAGGCTCCGTCAGTAATAAGGGTCCATACCCCCGATGATGTGCCCGTTTTAATAAGAGTTCTTTCTCTACCTCGGGCACGAGGGTATGCGTAAATCATCCACGAAGTTAGCCAAAATTTGAGATTTGATGTCCGTTCGGGTTTGATACTCGATATCATACCTCTGAGTTCGATGACCCATTTGGCCAATCGGCCCGATAATTCAGGCTTATGCAAGATGTTTCGAAGAGGATATGTAGTTAAAACACATATAGGGTGGAATTGAAAGTAAGATTTCAATTTTTTAGATGCACTTACTAATGCAAGAGCTAGTTTTTCTAAGTGCGGATACCTGGTTTTAGCATCTCCTAGGGTCCGACTTACGTAATAGATAGGGAATTGCGTACCTTGTTCTTCTTGAACCAACATACCACTTACCGTCAGACATGGCTAAATACACGTATAGTGTTTCATCCTCCTTCGGAGTATGGAGCAAATGTGGGCTCGAGAGATACCGTTTTAATTCTTCCAAGGCATGTTGGCATTCCGGAGTCCACTCGAAGTTGTTTTTCTTCTTGAGAAGGGAGAAAAAGTGATGACTCCGATATGATGACCTCGAGATGAATCGGCCTAAGGCTGTTATCCGCCCGGTCAGCCGTTGTACTGCTTTCACATTTTTTACCACGGTGATCTCCTCGATGGTTTTGATTTTGTCGAGGTTGGTCTCAATCCACCTATTTGACACCATGAAGCCAAAAAGTTTTCCCGAGCCGACTCCAAAAGCGCATTTCTCGGGGTTAAGCTTCATGTTGTACCTTCTTAGGATATCGAACGTTTCCTGCAAATGAGTCAAATGGTCCTCTGCGCGCAGAGACTTAACTAACATGTCGTCAATGTAAACTTCCATAGATTTCCCTATTTGATGTTTGAACATTTTATTAACTAGGCATTGGTATGTGGCTCCCGCATTTGTTAGCCCGAAGGGCATTACATTATAACAATATGTGCCATACTTCGTGATAAACGAAGTCTTTTCCTGGGCCTATGGGTTCATTTGAATTTGATTGTACCCGGAGTAGGCGTCGAGAAAAGTAAGGGTCTCGTGGCCAGCCGTAGCATCGATTAGGCGGTCGATGTTTGGTAGTGGGAAAGAATCTTTAGGTCATGCTTTGTTCAAATCTTTGTAATCTACACACATTCTCGATTTATTTCCATTTTTAGGGACTACTACTATATTAGCTAGCCATTCAGGGTATTTTACCTCCCTAATGGATCCTATTTTAAGAAGCTTAGTTACTTCATCTTTGATGAATGTATGCTTTACCTTGGATCGAGGCCTCCTTTTTTGCTTCACCGATTTGAACCTGGGATCGACACTTAGTCGATGGGTGGTTACCTCCGGTGGGATCCTTGTCATGCCTAAATGTGACAAAGCGAAGCAATCAATGTTATCAATAAGAAATTGAATAAGTTTTTTCCTGAGTTCGGGGGTTAGTCCCGTTCCCAGGCATACCTTTCGTTCTAGGAGATGTTCGATTAACACTGCCTGCTCGAGTTCTTAGATAGTGGACTTCGTTGCATCCGATTCCTCCAGGGCAACGAAGGCTCGGGGGTGAGGAAGTCTTCTTCTCCGTCCTCGACCACCTATTCATCGATCATTTGTTCATCGGGCTCAATCGAGGATATGTGTTGTGATTGCTATTTGGCTACCTGTTCGCCCTTTGATTTCTCCGAGGTAGATGGAGCCGATACGGTGCAAATTCATGCACTGCGAACATCTCTTTGGCTGCATGTTGCTCTCCATACACCGTTTTCACGTCATCGTTTGTTGGAAACTTCATCATTTGATGAAGGGTTGATGGTATTCCTCTCATGCTATGTATCCATGGCCTTCCAAGCAGGGCGTTGTACCTCATGTCACCTTCGATGACATGAAATTTGGTGGCTTGTATGGTCCCGTCCACGTTGACTGGGGGGAGGATTTCCCCCTTTGTTGTTTCACTCGCCATGTTGAACCCATTCAGGACTCGAGAGGCGGATATGATTTGGTCGAGCAGCCCAAGTTGTTCCACGACACTCGACCTGATTATATTGGCCAAACTACCTGGATCCACGAGCACACATTTAACTTGAAATTTATTTAAAAGGAAAGAAATTACCAGTCATCATTATGAGGCTAAGATAAGGCCTCGATGTCTTCTTCGCTGAATGTGAGGGTATCCTCGGGAATGCCGTCCCGATATCGCTTCTCCTTAGTGATGGATACTTTTGTTCGTTAGAATATGGGTCCATGTGGGGCGTCGATTCCTCCGATGATCATATGAATGACATGTTGCGGCTCCTCTTGCTCATTCTTCCTATTCGCATCTCTCTCTCAAAAATGGTTCTTGTCCAGGCCGGTGAGGAACTCTTGAAGGTGCCCTTCGTTGAACAAACAGGCTACCTCCTCTCGAAGCTGTCTGCAATCCTTGGTCCTATGACCGTGAGTGCCATGGTATTTGCACATTAAGTTGGGGTTCCTCTGGGAAGGATTTGATTGCATAGGTTTGGGCCATCTGGTACCTCTGATCTTGCCTATGGCTGATACGATGTCTGAGGCATCAATGTTGAAATTTTACTCTTACAATCGGGGTGCCTCAAACGGCTCTGTATTCCTATCGAACCCGGTTTTGCTCATGAGTCCTCGGGAACTTTGGCCTCGATCCGCCCTTCGATCATTTCGAGGTATATTATGCCTCGAAGCGTTTCTTCGGTCTTCGACATAGGGTTGATATCTTTCCTTGTTCGGTCTCGACTCCCTTTCTGTTCTTTGATTCTTTTGCTAATAGCCTGCTAGGATATACTGGTCCCGAGGGGCTCCCAATTGGTCGTCCTTGACCCTGATTTTTGATTGATACCTGTTGTGCACATTCGCCCAAGTGACGGCAAGATACTCGATCAAATTTTGCTTCAGCTACTTCGAAGTTATCGAGCTTCGTTCATTCAATCCCTGAATGAAGGCTTGTACTGCCCAGTCATTGGAGACCGGTGGTAATTCCATTCGCTCCATCTGTAAATGGGATACGAACTCCCGTAGCATCTCGTTCTCTCTTTGTTTGATTTTGAACACATCGAACTTCCGTGTAGCAACTTTTATGGCACCAGGATGTGCCTTTACAAATGAGTCTGCCAACATGGCAAACGAATCTATTGAATTCGGGGGTAGGTTATGATACCACATCATGGTCCCCTTGAATAAGGTTTCTCCAAATTTCTTCAACAAGACGGACTCAATTTCGTCGTCTTTTAACTCATTCCCTTTTATACCACAAGTATAAGTGGTAATATGCTCATTGGGATCTGTGGTCCCGTTGTACTTTGGATATCGGGCATCTTGAACTTCTTCGGAATGAGCTTCAGAGCCGCACTCGATGGAAATGGTTTCTGCACGAACTTCTTCGAATCTACCCCTTTCAAAATCGGAGGTGCGCTCGGGATCTGATCGACCCTCGAGTTATAGGTTTCTAATTTTTTGTCGTTAGCCTCTTTCTTTTTTCCTTATTCAATCCTCTTGGTGAGGTCCTTGAGCATTTTATAATAGTGGGGTCTGTTCCTGACCCGTTGTTACTCGATCTTTCTGGTGCTTGCTCAACTCGAGGAGTTGTTTCCGGTCCCCCTGTGCTCGGGATTTTTTGTTGACTCTGTAGCTGAGCAATGGTCATTTGATGTGCTTGTAACATCTCAAAAATGACCTGTAGGCTAACTTCTCTTTCTTCCCGAGCTTGTGTTCTTTTCGCTTCCTGTTGATCACCTCCGCGCATACTTCTATCGGTATCAGTGTCTACATCAACATGCAAAGCATTGCGTGAACCTACATCGACGGGGATTTGTGCTGGTGCTACCCCAGGGTTTTGCGGTGTCACACCGGCGACTGAGGCAGTTGCACTGTTCTCTCCATGGAGCTCAAGACCGTTGTTTTCATGTGCATTTGTTGAGTTAGACATTTTTTGGCCTGGAATCAAAGATTCTTGGACAAGAAAAAGTGTGACTAATAACTTGTGTTTTCAGAAAATAGCACCAAAACAATCACTATTATTTTTAGCCCCATGGTGGGCGCCAAACTCTTTACCTTGAAAATGGTATTAATAATTATATTTGATGTGGTTCTAAAAATATGTGATTTATTCCAATACTAGTTAATAATCAAGAAGTAATGAATGTAAGGAAAATGAGATAAGCAAACCAAAGTTGTCACAAGACTGGGGCTTCGAGCTCACTGGAATCGGGGGCCTCGAGGTCGGATAATAGAAATAAATGAAGAACAATAAATGAAGAACACTGAATAAGGAGCAATAAAGCTGAGAGCCAGTGTTGAACACGAAAAAACAAAGAATGTTCTATTGCAGTAAATGTTGTCTGCCTTTACAAGAATGATTGGGGTCCCCTTTATATAGGAGGGGTGGATCCCAACATAGTACATGTCTAATTATGAAAAAGAAATGCTATTGGTACAGCTGTATAACGGCCTTGTACGAACTTGTACTATCTTTACAGACCTTATCAGCTCTAACCACGTGTTCTTGGGAAATTCCCACCTTTCCATAACAGTCATCGATTTTATACTGCCTCGAGTTAGGTTGTGGCGGGCCTTCAATATACTCTCTCGAGGTATGCACTTCGAGGTCAAACTTCAAAATCCACTTCGAGCCTTTCGAGATCGGGCTTGGAATGCCATAGAGGTCCCGACACCGGGGTCCCCGATATCGACTGTATACACCTTGATTATTGATATTCATTATTATGTGATTGTCTTTTTGGATAACTCTCTGTATTATATATGTTATTGAGTTGCATATGTTATAAATAGTGAGTGGCTTTTGACTTAAAAACTCGCGATTATATCACTGGGTTAATCAATATACTTAGTGAGTACATGGAGTCGGTTGTAGTCATACTAGACTTCTGCACCTTGCTTGCAGATCTTTGAGCCGAGCTGCTGTGGATGACGAGGTTTGGCATTGCAGTTACAGCTATGATGCATACTCAATCTACCATTTGCTCATGGTAGTTTAAGACTTCATTTCTGCTTATGTAAACTTCAAACAGATATTGCATTTCTGGTTATGGTCCGGGATGTCTAAGTGTTGTTCGGATGCGTTCGGCGAAAAGCTAAGAGAATTATATTGTTCTTCAATTCTTGATTTTGATGTTATTTTGTGGTATTTTCGGCCTTTGGATAAGTTTAGATGATATATTTGGACTTGTTGGTGTGATTGGACAGTGTATCGAGGGACTCGGGTATGGTTCAGGATAGTTTCAGACTATTTTGATAATGTTTTGGGTTGCTGGTTTTTAGCAGGTATCACTGTGCTTCGCGTTTGCGGTCAGATCGACGCGTTCGTGAACAATATTTGTGGTGTTGGGTATGTTGCTCATCGCATTCGGGAATAAGGGTCGCATCCGCGCAGTGTGGGTTCCAGGGGTATCACGTTAACGAGCGGCTACTGTTTTCGCGTGGAGTTAAAGCTGGCACGGGAGGATTTTCCTTCGCATTCGCAGAGATGTTTCTCGAATTCGCGAAGGAGGGGATTGTTGGCTATACGGATCACGAGGATGAGGACATGATCAAGAAGTCTATTTGGTCAGTTTCCTTAGTTGGTTCTTCGGGAATGCAGAGAGTTTGTAGCGTTCGCGAAGGGTACTGCTGGGCAGAGTATATAAGTTGTCATTTTGAGAATCTTACCTAATATTTTATATTTTGATCCCTAGATTTGGAGAGGGGCGATTTTGCTTGGATATTTCATACCAGACCAAGGAGTAAGTGATTTCTATTCATTTTTGTTACTATTTCAAGAACCTACATGATTATTAACACCCAAAAAAGGAAATTTGAGATGGAATTTGGGGTTTGACTACACTTTAAGAGAGTGTATTTTGAGAATTTAAGACCGACTTGTACTCGATTTTGGAATCTAATAATATGTTTGGACTCGGTAGGATATGGGTCATTGAATTTTGGTGTTAGTTCCTTATTTTGGGCGGGCGTGCCTTGGTTGACTTTTTGGGAATTCTTCAAATATCGAAGTGGATTACTTCCTATCGGATTGGTTGGTTTTCTTGATTGATGTTTGGCTAGATTTGACCCGGTTAGAAGTGATTGATCAACAAAATGCGATTTTGGAATTTTGGACTAGCTCGGATGAGGTAAGTGCCTCACCTAGCTTTAGTTGATTGAATTTTTTCTAATAATTTATATTGTTTGCTACATGCATGAGTGATGTAGATATGAGATGACGAGTGTATATACTTGATTCTATGTTTTACTCAATTGATTGACTACGTGAGCACGATAAACTATGCTAGAGTAATGTTGCGGCAAATAGGACCTGATTTTGCGCATGATGAACTATTCTTGAGATTGTTGTTATACTTGCTTTAGACGTAGTTACATATATGTTACGAACACACATATGTACTTGTTATTCTTATGTTATGCCGTTAATTGATGTATAACTACTTGAGATTCATTACCTACATTAAAGACTATGATTTGGCTTTGATTCTTATTTGGACATATTGATTATTTGGATGACGTATTATATGTTTGGTGCGTTATCATACGTACATATAGTCATACATCCTACCTAGAGATCATCCTTCTATACATGCATATATCCATGCATGGTTATTTCTCTGTCCATGTGCATTATATATGCTAATATTTTATTCATATACATACATCGCTGCATATAGTTTTCGGAGATGGACTGAGGTTATGGAAGGAGGTCTCTACCGTGAGGATATCATGATATTGTTATTGATTTGGCACCGAATTTCTACCGTGTGGATATTGTGATACTGTTATTAATTTGGCACGAGACTTCTACCGTACGGATATTGTGATATTGTTATTGATTTGGCTAAATATAATGAAGTTTCACCTAAAATATTTTAAGTAGATGCCCTCCTCCCCCCTCCCCCCCCCACCCC
>ML380757.1:23615-75915 GCA_005239525.1 Nicotiana knightiana | reverse complement strand
GGGGGGGGGGGGGGGGTGTGGGTGAGTGAAGTTGGAACTGGAAGTATATATACTATTAATTAGTGCTCACTCCAAAACGAAGTCAAAGAGGACTGAAGCAATATGCGAACCTCATTTGTCTTTTGAAATAGATCACAAACGATTTCCATACTAAGGACTTCATTTTGCGAAATGGAAAAAGTTAGCGATTAAATTGAAACCTCAGTATAACTTCGGGGAATTGCGATCCGGTTTTTGCTGAATTTATGTGAAGTGGAATGATTAGTTTTGACTTTTGAGTATGGTAAATTTAGTAATAATTGACGATCCTTAGTTAACTGTTAGAGTCATGGATAACATTAAGAGTTGTTTGGTTAAGAAATAAGTTATGCAGGAATTGTAATACAAAGATTAGTAATGCATAAATTTTAATGTAGAAATTATTTTTAATTGAGTGTTTAGTTCGTTATACTAAAATTGAGACATATTTTAAATTTAACAAAAGTGAAAAGGTGGTAATGATCGGTTTGAGGAAACGATTAAGAGTCATGCTTGACTTTCTACTAACCTTCTATCATAATTCTCGCCATCAACATTCTCGTATCAAGAGTCATGTCCTCGGTAAGATAAAGATGCACCACGTCCTGCCTAATCACCTATCCCAAAAACTTCTTCGGCCTACTTCTATCTTGCCTCAGACCTACCATCGTCAATCTCTCACACATCCTCATTGGGGCATCTAGACATCTTCTCTTCACATGCCCGGACCATCTTAGCATCGCTTCTTGCATCTTATCCATCACGGCGGCCATACCAACCTTGTCCCTAATATCTTCATTCATGACCATATCTCTCCTAATATGGCTACACATCCATCTCAGCATCCTTATCTCCGCTACTTTCATCTTCTGGACATGAGAGTTCTTGACTGGTTAATACTCCACCCCATACAACATAGTCGGTCTAACCAACACTTTGTAGAACTTATCTTTCACTCTTGGTGATACGTTCTTATCACACAAGACACCAGTTGCTAGCCTCCATTTTATTCATCTCGCTCCAATATAGTATGTGACATCATTGTCCATCTCCCTCATTGCCTTAAATCACTGACCCAAGGTACTTGAAACTTTATTTTTTAGGTAAACTTGTGAGTCCAGCCTCACTATTACTCCAACCTCCTCAGTTACGTCAATAAACTTGCACTCTAAGTATTCTGTTTTAGTCCTTCTCAACCTGAAACCTTTAGACTCCAGGTTTTGTCTCCACAACTCCAGTTAGCGTTAACTCTGTCTCGCATCTTGTCAATTAGTACTATGTCATATGTGAATAACATACACCATGGTACCTGTCATGGGCTTGATTTTTGTCCGCCAAAACTAGTTTTTGGAGCAGCCAAGCCTCAGGCTAACTTCGGCCTTCCCACGACACTAAGCCAAAATTTTAGCAACTTTGGACTTATATTATTTTTAGGCAACTTTTAACATAGTAAGTTTATGAATGATTTAGGAAATGAATTTAAGTAAAGGAAACAAAATAAAATCAAGAACGCAAGGCACAATATACAGGAAACTCTTTTCCCAACTTTGTTTTTTACTCGAGCATACAAAGAAACTCAAACTCAAAGTACAGCCGTGTACCAAAAGATCACGCTTGACCTTAGGCATTTTCACCCTTTAAAACAGACTTAGGAACTCTTTCTTAACTTTGACATGTACTCTCATGCGTTTTTACAAGCATAAGGCTGACGCACATGTATATATCATGTGACAGCCTTTTGCCTTTACACTTGTCGCTCTTGGGCTTAGACACTTGTCCCACATAGCCCACTATTTTATCCTAGTGTAGTTGACACCCCCAAACTACTAATATTATGATAGATCATGCTAAGATAATGGAATTAAAGCTCCAAAACGTTCTGGTAACCTCCTGCCAGATTCGAACAAAGCCAACTATTGCCCGTGTGGCAGCATGTCCCTTGTAACTGTCATTGACTTGGTCAGGCTAAAGTTTGTTGCTCATGTGCGCGCCTTGGCTTGAATCAGGCGCCAATGACTTTCTCTCAGGCGCATTGCAGCCACATTAAGCCCTTGCTAATGCTCACGCATACTTCCCTTTGCCACGCCCCAATGTCATGACAAGTCTGCTTTGTGTGCATGCCTTCGTTGCACTTAACATGCCTTGTCCACTTTGTTTTGCCTTGTCTTAGCATCACTGCCTTATGCCTTGATGACTTTTCCATGCCATAGTGTCACCCTCAACCTGCATCTCGATTGTCAAGCCTTGCTAAGCTGCCTTGCCACTCTCAAGATCTTGGCCATCCCTTGTCCGTTTTCCCTTTTGCCTTTATGTTAGCTCGCACACCTTAGCTTTGCAAAACTCTTGTTGCCTCTTGACAACACTCTTTTATTCAAGCCAAGCTTAAAGAGGCGGACCCCTAACAATACCCCCCTTGAATATGACGCGTCAATACATCCATCGCCAAGGCAAATAGAAATAGGTGGATGGTTGATCCCTGATATAACCCCAGCACGACTGGAAAGTATTTTAAGTCTCCTCCCACTTTCCTCACGCAGGTCTTATATCCATTATACTTGTTCGAAATCCCCCTAATGTATGCTACCAGTACACCTTTGGCCTCTAAACATTTTCATAAAACCTCACTTAGGACTTTGTCGTATGCTTTTCTTATGCCAATTAACACCATATGCAAGTTCCTCTTCCTCTTCCTCTTCCTTTACCGCTCCACCAATCTCCTCGCAATATGGATGGATTCCATGGTCAAAAGTTCCGGCATGAATCTGAACAGTTCTAAAAAATAGATACACTCCTCTTCCCCCGCATCTCCAACACCCTCTCTTAAACCTTCATAGTGTGGCTTAGAAGTTTGATGCCCCTGTAATTTTTGTAATTTTGAATATCATCCTTATTCTTGTATAACAGAATCATCGTACTCTACCTCCATTATTAAGGCATTATTGTCGTACTAAAAATGACAATAAATAACCTAGCTAGTCAAACATGTCATGTCCTGCCCGTGCCTTTTTAAAATTTCACCGAAATCTCGTCTGACCCAGTCGCTCTTCCCCTCCTCATCTTATGCATAGACCCCTGTAATAACTCGACCGGTCGTTTTTCTTTTGACATCCTTGTTCTCCTATTTAAAACTTCCCGTATATATTTTTACTGTTTATTGATTGAGGGGATGGTTGGATTGGTTTTGGAAGAGTTCGGGTTGAATTCGAAACACTTAGTTCCATAATTGTAGCCTAAGGTGACAAGGTTTGACTTGAATAAAAATTTTGAGTAAACGACCTCAAAATCAGATTTTGAAAGTTCCAATAGGTTTGTATGATAATTTTGGACTTGGGTGGATCGGAAGCGTTTTGGCGCTTATTGTTGAAAGTTGGAATTTTGAAGGTTTTGGAATTTCCTAAGTTTGATTCGAAGTGGACTTTGGTGTTATCGTGTTCATTTGGGATTCCGAACCTTGGAATAGGCCCGTATTATGATTTTTGACTTGTGCGTAAAATTTGGCGTCATTCCAAGTTGTCTTAGTATGGTTCGTTGCGCTCGGAGTTGGTTTAAATGAGTTTGAAGCTTAGAAGTTCATTAATTTGATTTTGAGGTGTGATTCTTAGTTTTCAGTGTTATTTTATGTGTTTTGAGACTTCGAATAAGTTGAGTAAGCATGTAGTATGTTTATGGACTTGTTGGTACATTTGGACGGGGTCAGGGTGGCTCAGGTGTGTTTTAGACCACTCGGAGCAAAGTTAAACTTGGCTGAAACTGATGGTGTGCTGGTGTGTTTCATGATCGCGAAGGATGTCTCGCGATCGCGAAGGATGTACCGCAATCGCGAAGAAGGCTGGATGGAGGTCTGGGATTTTACTCTTCGCGAATGCAAAGAGGTTTTCACGAACGCGTGGGAGGATTCCTTCTTCGCAAACGCGTAGACCACGTCGCGAACGCAAAGAAGGGAGGTGCTAAGCTGGGCTAGAAGGCAGATGGCCTTCGCAAATGCGACCGGGGATCACAAACGCGAAAGGCTGGGATTTGGTTCATCACAAACGCGACTGACTGGTCATGAATGCGAAGGGTAATTTTTGTCAGCTGGAACAATTATTCTTCACGATTGCCAGCGAACTTCCTGATTATCTTAAAGTTACCTATTATTTATGGCCACTTTGTGTCTTTGTTTTGGTTGATTCGATAGAGATTTGATTAGATTTGGGTCTAATATGTTATTTTTCAGTGCAGCTGATGCAGAGGGGATCAATGGACAAATAGTGCACTTCGTGGAAGGAAAAAGAGTTGAGCAGGAGGAAAAGCCAGGTACGTGCCCGCGCACGAGAGACCTCCAACACGTACTTGAGCGCGTAAGTGACACGGTGTACTGCCAGAGGTGCGCGTCCATGAGCACAGTCACACCTCCAGGTGCGCGGTCGCGCACGTCCTCTTCCGGGAACTTTACCGAGGCCTATTTTTGTAAATTCGGAGGCGACTCTTTTTGACCTATATGAATCCTGGCTCTCCTCAAAACAACGGATCGGAGATTTGGAGAAACTTTTTAAGAGAAGAAGGCAAGGAAACAACGGAGACTCAAAATAGTTCATCTAATTCATTCAATACGGAAGTTTGTTTGATTTTGGGAATTGTAATGTCTTCTTGTTTTTCTAATACTCTTGTGATAAACAACTTCTCCACCATGGAGTAATCTTTCTTAGGGTTATCGACGGATATTGTGATTTGACTATTGTTTTGGGTTTTACTTTCTGTTAGTTGCCTGAATTCGTTGAATGAGTTATTAATTGAATTGCAAGGCCAATTGTGGTTTTACTTTAATTGAATGAGAAGTGCTGCTACAATTTGCATTGTGTTATCTTGTTTGGGTTGATTTTAGGCCTCTCATAGGTAATCGAAAGAGCTTAGAGAGTTATCAATTGACCCAATTTGAAAGAATATTCGAGAGACGTTCTTCGTAAGTTCATTCATTCAATATATTTTGCATATGTTCATGGGACCTGTCATTAGGTTAGTCAACAGAACTATCATTCATTCGGAAGAAGAATTTGAATCCTTAAGATAGCCTAATCATTTGTTGAAATCGAAAGATTCAATAGAAGTTAAGAGTGAACTTAGCACGGAGTTACCTGAAATAATAGTTGATCAAATATCTTGTCACAATCCTTACTTCTCACCTTGATATTTAATCGTTTTAGTCACTAAAATTCCATTATTTTCTCATAATCGATGATCCTAGCTTTTATTATTAGTTGATAATAACATAATAAAGGTTTATTATCCTGGATAGTGTTAAGAAGAGATTTATTAGAATATTATTTAAACCAATCCATGTGGAGATGATTTAATACTACATTATATTTGACTAGCGAGCCTAAGTTTTATACACCTATTTTGCGCTCGTCAAATTTTGGTGCCATTGTCGGGGATTGGCGATTAATATTGTTTGAATTAATTTTCGGTGGTAATTCAGGAATAATTTTATTTTATTTGCCTTTTTTACACTCTTCTTATCTGTGAGCAGGCAATTGGTTAAGTTCAATGGTCTTTGTCTTAATCCTCTTCCAAGGAATTGGTGCCATACGATCTGGAATTAGACAAGCACCTGTGCCAGTTGAGAAAGGAGAAAGGATCGGGCAGATTGTTGTTGGGTCAGACTTTGACTCAAAATACAATGGTGAACAATGAAGAGGATTTGAACGTAGCAGCGAGAGAGGCAGCTCAGCAATAGGATGCATAGTTATCAGCTGAAACAGCCCGTAGAGTTGCAGATGAAACAGTCGACGGGGATCGAAGGTTCAATCTCAATTGAACCATGATCGAAGATGAATTTGAAAATGCAGCTCCCAAGCCTGGGAGGTCTCTAGGAGATTAGTCCAGATCGGTGTACAACCAACAACAATCTAGTGTGAGACCCCCACCCATTGATGCCAACAATTTTGAAATCAAACAGGGGGTCATCCAAATCATTCAGAACAATTGCATATTCAGAGGCAAATACAATGAAGATCCCAACAACCATCTGATGGACTTCGATGAAATTATGAACACATTCTGCTACAATGGATCATCACATTGTATTCCCTTTCTCACTTAAGGATGATGAAAAGCAATAGTTGAGAAGTCTACCTGCAGGGTCAATTCGTACATGGGAGGAGATGACCACCAACTTCATAGAAAAATATTTCTCTGCTGCTAAGACCAGATGGATGAGGAAAGATATTCACAATTTCAGCCAAGGTGAAGGGGAGACTGTGTTCGAGGCATGGGAAAGATGTAAGGAGATATTCCGAAGGTGCCCTCATAACAGAATGGAGCAATGGATGCAACTCCATGACTTCTGGGACGGGTTAAACCCGTCATCAAGAAGATTGCTGAATAGTGCGATTGCAGGTCCTCTGATGAAGAAAACTCCAGAAGAGATTGTCACATATTTGAATGAACTATCTGAAGACGCAGAACAATAGTCCACTGACCAAGGGGATCGAAGAAGATCAGCAGGGGCTCACCAAGTAGAATCGTCTGTAGCAATGCAGGCCCAAATTGGAGCTATGGCTAAGAACATCAAGCAATTGACGATAGCTCAGGTGAAAAATCAACCACATGTGGGATGTGACATCTGTGAATTGGGACATCTAACTCATGAGTTCCAAACATTCACCACAGAAGAAGATTTAAGGCATTGGAGAATTTCAACAGAGGCAACTACCAAGGAGGTGGTAATTTCAATTCTATGGGACAGAGACATCCTGGGTTCTCATAGAGTTCTTCAAATGGTAACTTGAACTCATGGCAACAGTAAAATTCCTTCGGGCTTCCAGAACCAATAGAGGACCCTATACCAGCCTCCACAATCCAACAACTCAACTTTAGAGGATCTAATGAAGGCATTAATAAATAAATCCAATGAAAAACTTGAGACTCAAGGAACAACTATCTGGGAGCAAGGTACAGTCATCCGAAATCTGGAAAGACAAATGGGGAAGCTCATACTATTATTATAAAAAAGGGCTCTGGGGACCTTGCCAGCAGACACTGAGAAAAATCCAAAAGAGACGATCAAAGCAGCATCTCTCAGAAGCGAGAAAAACTTAGTAGAGCCCATTGCAAAACCAAAGGGTGAGAAGGAGATCAACTCAACCAATATAGTAGACGAACAGAAAATTGGTGAATCTATGTCTAAGGAGAATATTAGCAGCAAGGAGGTTGATAAGCAAAAATTAAATTGCGCAGTTGAGGAAAGCAAGAACATGCTAGTGTTACCCTTTCCTCAAAAAATGAAGTGGGAGAAACTAGACAAATGCTTTGGAAAATTCTTGGAGATGTTGAAACAACTGTATGTGAACATCTTGTTCATGGAGGTGCTCACCCAGATGCCAGCCTATGAAAAATTCCTGAAGGAAATCCTTTCAAGTAAAAGGAAGCTCGAGCAAATGAAAGTGGTCAAACTCAATGCCCACTGCAACACCATTCTACAAAACAAAATTCCTCAAAAGTGATCCGGACAGTTTCACTATACCCTACTCATTTGGGAGCAAAAGTTTTGAGAAGTCCTTGTGCGACTCAGGTGCATCCATTAGCTTGATTCCATTATCGGTGTTCAAGAAATTGGAAGGAGAACTAGGAGTGATCAAATCTGTTCCATTATCTTTGCAACTGGATGATCAGACCACGATCATACTAGAGGGCATAATTGAGGACATTCTGTTGAGGGTGGACAAATTTATCTTCCTAGTAGACTTCATTGTAATAGACATGGAAGTGAAAAAAGAGGTACCTCTAATCCTGGGGAGACCATTCCTTTGCATTGGCCTGGCTATTCTTGATATATGAAGGTCAACTCATGATACGGGTGGGAAACAAAAAATGGTGTTTCAAATGAAGAGAATGATGAAATACCCATGTGATGAGGCAGCTGCCTATGCTTGTTTCAAATTGGATGTGGTGGGATAGTTAGTTGAACAACACAAGTTGGATAAGCTGGTAGGCAATTCATTAGAGAGATGCATTGGTCAATCAAGTACGGCATAGGATGAAGATCCTAAAATCTAGAAGGAAGTTGAGGCACAAGAAGATGAAAATCATGCGGTAGGCGAAGAAGAATTTGAGAAACAAAAGATCAAGCAAAAGCTGGAATTGAAAGTACTCCCGACGAATTTGAAATATGCTTTTTTGGAGACTAACAATTTTCCTGTGATTATTGATGTTGACTTAACAAGTGAACAGGAACACATGCTCGTGGAGTTACTGCGGAAGCATAAAAAGGCAATCGGTTGGAGCATAGTTGATATTTAAAGAATTAGCCCTCCAATCTGCATGCACAGGATCCTGTTGGAAGAAGGGAGCAAACTGATAGTTCAACCCCAATGAAAATTGAATAAAAACCTTGAGGAGGTGGTTCAAAAAGAGATACTCAAATTGCTAGATGCAGGCATAATATTTCCTATCTTTGACAGCCAATGGATCAGCCTCGTACATGCTGTGTCGAAAAAGGGGGCATGGCGGTGGTGAGAAACAAGGACAACTAGGTAATTCCTACCAGAACAGTTATTGGTTGGAGGATGTGCATAGACTACAGAAGGATAAATGATGCAACAAGGAAGGATCACTTCCCTCTTCCTTTCACTGATCAGATGTTGGAGAAGGTCGCAAGTTGTGGATGTTACTGCTTATTAGATGGATATTCAGGGTACAATCAAATACCCATTGGTCCCGAAGATGTTGAGAAAACCACTTTTACCTGCCCATCCGGGATCTTTGCATACCGGAGAATGCCTTTCGGGCTATGCAACAACCGGCTACATTCCAGAGATACATGATATCAATCTCTTTTTATTTGAATGGGAAGTGTCTGGAGGTGTTGTTCATGTATGACTTTACACTATTTGGGGATGACTTGAAGGATTGCTTGAGGAATCTCGAACTTGTTCTGAAATGATGCGAGGACACCCATCTAGTACTCAACTGGGAAAAGTGTCACTTCATGGTTAAGGAGAGGATAGTCTTGGACCACAAAGTCACAACTGAAGGCATTGAGGTAGACATAGCTAAAGTAGATGTGATAGCTAAGCTCCCACCACCAATTTCAGTGAAGAGCATCAGAAGTTTTTTGGGGCATGCAGGATTTTATAGAAGGTTCATCAAGAATTTCTCTAGCATTACCAAACCTTTAACAACATTACTTGCAAAGGATGTGAAATTTGTGTTCGATGTAGAGTGTCTCAGAGCATTCGAACTGATCAAGGAAAAGCTAGTGAGTGCTCCCATAATGGTGACTCCTGACTGGAGCGAACCCTTTGAGATCATGTGCGATGCAGTGATGTAGCAATGGGAGCTGTGCTGGGAAGAAAAGAGATAAATGTTAAGACCTATTTACTATGCAAGTCGGACCTTGAATGATGCTCAAGTGAACTATTCTACCACGTAGAAGGAATTCATTGCAGTGGTTTTCGCTTTCGACAAGTTCAGATCCTATCTACTGGGAAGCAAGGTGATAGTGCACACTAACCACTTGGCACTGAAGTATTTGCTGAGCAAGAAAGAGTCCAAACCGTCTGATGCGGTGAGTATTGTTGCTGCAAGAATTTGATCTCAAAATCAAAGACATGAAGGGCATAGAAAATCATGTGGCTGACCACCTGTCGCGATTGGAAAACCCATATGTTGAAGCAGTGGGCATTCGGGAAGAGTTCCTAGATGAGCAGATTTTTTCCGTTGTAGCGGTCTCTGATAGACCACCATGGTTCACTGACATAGCTAACGTTTTGTGTTTAGACTTATATTATTATAGACTATTACCAATAAAAATTGTGAGATTTTTCTTGCACTTTTGTGTGTGGCTTCTCTTGGATTTATTCTCAACCTTCAAGACTCAACTTAAGGTGGTAAGATTAAACTCTTTTGAAATCTTAGATCACTTCTAGGTATTCAAGAAAGGTGATAAGTTTAGGCTTATTATTGTTCTTGTTATTCTAAAGGGCCAGGTTTCACAATCTATCTCTTGTTTTTAAAATCTCTACCAAAGGCAATTAGTTCTTTGTTAGCTAATTCTTGTTGTTAGGATTCAACTTCAAGAATAGACTTCTTGAATTCAAGAAATTCTTTCTTCAATTCAATCTATCTTTAATTTTTCATTTTTTTGTTTCTTTATTTTCTTTTAGTTTTCGCACATTTCTTGGTTTTCCTTAGTAATACTTGGACCCCTATCATTTTGTTATCAAGTGGTATCAGAGCATAGGCTAATCATGATCTCAATCTTGATAATATTGGGAGGTTCTTGAGCAAAAAAACAAAACAAAAAAAGGAAACAAAATCAGCCCAAAAAAAAAGTGAATAGTTGTTGGTTTCCAAGTCAAGAAAGGAAACAAGAAGAGGGGATCCTAGTTCTTGAAGATTAAGGTAACTTCTTTCCGTATTCTTGTGGGTTTTGGATTGTCTAAATTATTTCCTTTTTCTTTTAAAACTAACCAATTCCTATTCTTTCTAAGTTTGGTCTTCCATTTTCCTTTTACTTTTCTAACTCCTTATTCTTATCACTAAATGGTTCTGACTTGTTAGGTTAATTAAAAAACTGAAAGATTAACGACTAAGAGTTGCTTTGAGTGGAAAAAGGCAAGAGAGTTTAGAATATTAGAAGGAAAAAACCAAATTTGAGAGATACATAATTCTTCTAATCTTTGTTCAAGATGTTTCAAACGGGTACTTATAGTGAAAGGAGGCGAGCTATGATTCAACAACTTGAAAAGTCAAACTTACAGTATACCGAATGGAAGGAAGACAATGGTAAAATTATTTTTCAACCAAGAGTTAAAGTGATGTCTGCGATTTGTGCCCTTAGAATTGACAAAGAATATGGCTATAACTCAATTAGCATTTATATGGTTGAAAAATTGAATTTGCCTTGTGTTGAGCATATTGAACCCTACATGATGAGAGGAGTAAAGGTATACAAAAGAGTGTTATTACTATTCTCTATTAGAAGGTATGAGGATGAGATCTGGTGTGATGTGATTCCCATGAATAATTATCATATCTTATTGGGAAAGCCATGGTATGTCTACAGAAGAGCTTCATTGTCACGACCCCAAAACTAAATCCCGTCGTGATGGCGCCTATCATGGTGCTAGGCAAGCCGACACATTACCAAAACACATCGATATTTCATTTTTAAAAGATAAGTCAAAGATTTTCATAATAGAATCTTCATAAAAGAGTTCAACTCAAAATAAAATGCAGAAAAGATAGCCCGACATCGGGATGTCACTAGTCATAAGCAACTACTACAGCTGTCTGACAACAACAAGACTAACATAGTCTGGGAAAAACCAAATACAACTAAGGGGAAGATAAGGAAAAAGAAAAGCAGGGGTGCGATCGCCAGGCAGCTACCTTGCTATCTCCGAAGGTCCGCTGCTGTGTATATCAACAACCGCAATTGTGGCCAGAAATTCCTGGATCTGCACAGGTGCGGGGAGTAATGTGAGTACACCAACTCAGTAAGTAACAGAAATAAATAAAGGCTGAGAAGTAGTGACGAGCTAGATGCAAGTATAGTTCATATCACAAAAATTCATTAAAGTTCGGCATGCTTTAAAACCAGAGTTTAAGTCAAATTAGCTTGTTTAAATCCTGTTCCAGTAAAAGTCAATTAAAGATATATTTCAAAAGTTCTCAAACAAGAACTCAAAGCAGCTATGAGAAAAAATGATGAAATCATATACCGCCCCTCGGGCAAATCATCTCTCAGTCCTCCAAATCACCCAACCTCACAATCACTCATGCCTTCCAATCACTCATGCCTCCCAATCACTCAACACTCGGCACTCGCACTCAGTAGGTACCTGCGCTCACTGGGGGTGTGTACAGACTCCCGAGGGGCTCCTTTAGCCCAAGCGCTATATCAATGTCCATCATGGCAGAATGAATGAAACATGTTGCGACGCGCAACCCTATCCCATAAATGTCCTCACAATCAAGCCCTCGGCCTCACTCAGTCATAAAACCTCTACAGTCTCTCGGGCTCTCAGAGATCACAGTAATCAACCCAAACATCATCTATATGATGCATCAAATAGACTAACAGAGACTGAGACATGATGTAAAAATGCATGAATATGACTAAGTACAGGTTATCAACCAAAACAGTGAGATGATAGCAAGAAAAGACCTCCAAGGGTCCAACAATACTGGCATAAAGCCTAGACACGGCATCTGGCATGAATTTCAGTAAATCTTTCTAAAACACATAAGGAGCATATAGTTATAACAGGATATGCAACTTTACAGATGCTACAGGACGGACCAAGTCAAAATCCCCAACAGTGCACGCGCACACGCCCGCCAACTAGCATGTATGTCACCTCCAAATAGTCACATGATACAAAATTCGGGGATTGATACCCTCAAGACCAGATTTACAACCGTTACTTACCTCAAACCGAGCAAATCTCTACTTTGCGATGCTCTTGCCCCTCGATTTGGACTCCAAATGCTCCGAATCTAGTCACAACCAGTACAATACTATCAATATATGCTAAAGGAATATATTTGTCACGACCCAAACCGGAGGGATGCGACGGGCACCCAGTACTTTACTCAATCGAGTACCAGCGTAACATATCTTTCTTATCGTACTATCATAGGTAAATGTGCGAGTCATCATGACATAACCAAAATAAAACATAAGGAAATGCTAGACATAGGACGATCTAACATGATATAGAAACTTATACATGTGACATACGGGCCTATAAGTCTGACATGATCACTCGTACACTGAACATAAGCCGATAAGGCCATACAGTCTTTTACGTACATGACATATGTCTACAAGACTCTAAGAGTACATAAACATCATAAGGTCGGGTCAGGGCCCCGACATACCGCTCAATACATGTCTAAATCATACCGACCCAATGAGCAACTCTGGAGCAAATGGAGAGCACCAACATTTTCTGTTGAGCTGATAGCCTACTTGGAGGACTCTCAACCTGTCTATCCGGACCTGCGGGCATGAAACGCAGTGTACCCAGGAAAAAGGGACGTCATTATGAATAAAGTACTGAGCATGTAAGGCAGGAAAGCATAAATAAAAATAACAATGTAAAGTGACATAGAGGAGATACAGCCTTTAGCATCTGAGCGCCTCTGAGGGCTACTGACATGAAATGCATGATACATATATATACATAAAATTTTAAAAACATACGCCTTTGTGGGCATCATCATCATCATCATATCATACTCGGCCTCGAAGAGGACTCAGTAAAAACATACCCGACCATCATAAGGCTCGGTAGAATCGCACCCAGCCACGTGGAGCTCGGTAAACCCAATTGATTTGTGGTTGCACAATAGGTTCCGTACTCGACCGACTATAGCGCGGCTCGGTAGAGTAAAGTAGATACATATATAAATGCATGTTGGACTCATGGAATCACATTCTAAACATTTTAGAGTGACGTAAGGTCATTGCACATTTGATTAACATTATGGACATTATACCATCAATATGAAACTCACTAGGATTAGAGGATCATAGATACTTTCTTAGGATAACTTTATAAGAAAAGAACAACATGGACAACCCTAGGAGTAGATTCGTTATGAAATAGCATATCGTGTACGTTCGTTTCATTTTAGATCATTCCAAAAGAAAGAAAGAAGTGACTAAACATACCTTAACCAAGTTGAGTCCTTATACCTTCCAAGAAACTCTTCAAACAAGTCAACTCAATCTATCATAGCATAAGGAGATTCAAAATTAGTGTTGAGCAAAGGTTAAGTCTATAACTTAAGCTAGTAGCTCGTTTACATAAATTCGGGCAACATCTCCCCTGTAACAAGGCCCTCCTCCAATACCATATACCAACAACACCAAGAACAAAAAATAACAACATATGCATTATTTCCAAATCTTATCTCCACCACAATATATTACAAAACAGCCCACACACCCTAATCACTTCATACATAAAACGACAACAAAAGTAGTGTCAAACAACCTAAAAATGTAACGACAAATGACCAGCCAACCATTCCATCATTATTTGGTGTTTATCCACACCTTTTTTCCTCCAAAACTCAATAAAACATAAGCAAATTAGACAGCCCAAAAGAAACACGAAACAACCCACAAAAACAGTTCACTACAAATCGAATAACTCGAACTCACGACTTCCGATCACTGTCCTGTGAGTTCTAACTAATAGGAAATGAATTTATCAACCTCCCTTGATATTTGAAGCTTAAATGCATAAAGTATACATTTTTTTAACTATGAATTACCTTCCAAAACTCAAACTAAAAAGAAAAAGACCTCATATAGCGATACTTACATCGTAGGGATTGTTCTAGTGTTATCACTTCTTGATATCGTACACCGGATGTTAATCCTCTTTGAAACCCTTGAAGAGAGCTTAAGATAATTTTAGGGGTGTTCTCTGGTTGTGTTCCATGCATAAATGAAGAGAAAGGGATTATATATTAACTTTAGAAAAGTCAAAGAGGTGTTGGCTTGGCACCCTGTCATTGGCCCATCTTTAGATGCTTATATCTTTTTATTCAAATGTCGTATGAATGAACGGTTAATAGAGTTAGAAAATAAATTTCAAGACCTTCAATTTGGTATATAATATGTCCCAATAAGACCTCATATAACATACGAAATGTATTTCTCAAAAAGCTTTAGTGACACACCTACTTGTCCACTTATGATGTCTGCGCAGAAAAAGCAAATATCTCTCTACTCCTATGTCGTATCGCTGAAAGATTTAATGAGTTAGAAACTAGACTCATTGATATTCGATTTGGTGGGTAGATCACCCCGTAATTCCAAGTAAATTAGGAGAAAAGCGTAGTAACATTTGACCTAAAGTTTAAGTAAAATTATGAACGTAAGTTGCGACAACTTTTGTCGACTTTTGTTCCACAACTTGCTTGACTTAAAAACGTAACACAATACTATCATAAGACTAAAATAAATCATAACATAACTTTCTTATCATGTTAAGAATTCTAGTATCACCCCAAAAGTTCATGTTATAACATTCCAGATGTGTCGACTTTCGACGAAACTTATTTTCTTCAATTCGTTTAGCATCTAAGCTTTCCAAACCTCTTGGTAATTGCAATCCATTATCTTAAATATTTATAACCTCCAAGTTAATATTATTAACTTACTTTATGCACTTTCATATATGATCTCATTTTATAACTTATGTCAATTGACTTAGGACGTACTTTCACATACGAAACTATGGGGTGTAACATCTTACAAGAAAAACTACCAATTTAGACTCAAAACCCGAAATTGGCTCAAACTCGGGCCTCGGGACCACGTCTCGAAATCCGACATAAGTCACAAAACTTTATATCCCATTCACTCACGAGTCTACTCATACGAGACTTAACAAAATCCGGCATCATTTGGTCTCTCAAATCCTTAAATTACACTCTCCAAATCCCAAGCCCTACCGTATTTTCACTCCTAAATCCCACTAATTAGATGAGAAAACAACGGGAAAACACCATAGCTAGGAGTATTAGAGCTCAAGCAACTTACGTCACTGAAAAACCCTTGAATCCTCTTCAAAATCACCCCAAAAGCTCCAAGGTCCGACTTGAAAATGGTGGAAATGAGAAAAATTTACGAAGTCTTCTATTTATAGTTACTGCCCAGGCTTTTCGCATCCGCGAATCAAAATGTGCACCTGCGGTGCCGCATTTGCGCAAAGCCTCCGCATATGCGGAAGAATCACTTAAATCCGCCAACTCCGCACCTGCGGCCACTGCCACACCTCCTCTCTTCCGCTTCTGCGAGAAACTACCCGCTTCTGCGGGCTCGCAGATGCGTAAAACCTCTTGCACCTGCGGTCTTCTCCAATCCCACTCACTTCCGCATCTGTGCCAAATCCCACCGCATCTGCGGCCATATCCTCGCAGGTGCGATTACACCAGAACAGGCCAACTTCAACAATTCTCCAAACTTCAAACTTGAGTCGTTAACCACCTGAAACACACCCGAGGCCCGCGGGACCCCAACCAAACATGAAAACAAGTCATATAACCCCATACGAACTTAGTCGAACCTTCGAATAACTCAAAACAACATCAAAACACTAAATTACCCTCGGATTCAAGCGTAAGAACTCCTAAACTTCCAAATTTCACAAACGAGGCTGAACCTACCAAACAACGTCCGAATGATCTCAAATTTTACACACATGTCACAAATGACACCATGAACCTACTCCAACTTCCGGAATCCATTCCGACCCCGATATCAAATTTTCCACTGCCAACCAAAATCGCCAAATTTCTAACTTTCGCAAATTCAAGCCTAATTCCACTACGGACCTCCAAATCACATTCCAAATGAGCTCCTAAGTCCAAGATCACTTAATGGAGCTAACAGAATCATCAAAATTCAAATCCAAGATCATTTACACATAAGTCAACATCTGGTTGACTTTTCTAACTTAAGTTTACTAGAAAGAGACTAAATGTCCCAATTCACTTCGAAACCACCCCAGACCCAAACCAACTAACCCAGTATAACACAATATAGCTGAATAACACAAAAAGAAGCAGAAATGAGGGAAATAGGGCTATAACTCTCGAAACGGCCGGTCGGGTCGTTATATCCTCCCCTCTTAAACAAACGTTCCTCCTCGAACGGGTCTAGAAACATACCTGGAGTCTCAAATAGGTGTGGATATATGCTCTGCATATCCCGCTCGGTCTCCCAAGTGGCGTCCTTCACAAGCTGACCTCTCCACTGCACCTTCACTGAAGCTATGTCCTTTGACCTCAACTTTCGAACTACCGATCCAAAATGACCACCGGCTCCCCATCATAAGTCATATCACCCTCCAACTGAACGTGCTGAAGTCCAAAACATGGGACGGATCTCCAATATACTTTCGGAGCATGGAAACCTGAAACACTAGGTGCACACTCGACAAACTGGGTGGCAAGACTAGCTTATAAGCCACCTCTCCTATCCTCTAAAGCACCTCAAAGGGCCCAATGAACCAGGGGCTCAACTTTCCCCTCTTCCCAAACCTCATAACACCCTTCATGGTGACACCTTCAGCAAAACCTTCTCCTCAACCATAAAAGACATATCACAGACCTTCCTGTCCGCATAGTTGTTCTGCCTAGACTGCGCCATGTGAAGCCGCTCCTGAATCAATTTCACCTTATCCAATGCATCCTGGACCAAGTCTGTATCCAAGAGCCTAGCTTTACCTAGCTCAAACCATCCTACCGGAGATCTACACCTCCTCCCATATAAAGCCTCGTATTGAGCCATCTGAATACTTGACTGATAACTGTTGTTATATGCAAACTCCACGAGTGGCAGAAATTGGTCCCATGAACCCCCAAAGTCAATGACACAAGCGCGCAACATGTCCTCCAATATCTGAATAATGCGCTCGGGCTCTGTCCGTCTGAGGGTGAAAATTTGTGCTTAACTCAACCTGAGTACCCAACTCTCGTTGCACGGCCCTCCAAAACTGCAATGAAAACTGAGTAGCTCTATCAGAAATGATGGAAACTGGGACACTATGCAGGCGAACAATCTCTCGAATATAAATCTCAGCCAACCGCTCTGAAGTGTAAGTAGTACCAACTGGAATGAAGTGTCGGACTTGGTCAGCTGATCCACAATAACCCATATAGCATCGAACTTCCTCGAAGTCTATGGGAGCCCAACTACGAAGTCCATGGTGATCTACTCCCACTTCCACTCTAGAATCTCTAATCTCTGAAGCAAGCCACCTGGTCTCTGATGTTCATACGTAACCTTCTAACAGTTGAGACACCAAGCCATAAACCCAACTATGTACTTCTTCATACACCTCCACCAATAGTGTTGTCTCAAATCCTGGTAAATCTTTGTGGCACCCGGATGGATGGAATACCGCGAGCTGTGGGCCTCTTCAAGAATCAACTCCCGAAGCCCATCTACATTAGGCACACATATCCGGCCCTGCATCCTCAACACGTCGTCATCACCAATTGTCACATCCCTAGAATCACCTCGCCGAACCCTGTCCTAAAGAACGAAAAGGTAGGGGTCATCATACTAACTCTCCCTGATACGGTCATAAAGAGAAGACCTGGAGACCACGCAAGACAATACTCGACCCGGCTCCGGAATATCCAATCTAACAAGATGGCGCGCTAAGGCCTGAACTTCCAATGCCAAGGGTCTCTCTGCTTCTGAAAGATATGGTAAACTCCCCTAACTCTCTGCCCGGTGACTCAAAGCATCGGCCACCACATTGGCCTTCCCCGGATGGTACAAAATAGTGATATCATAGTCCTTAAGAAGCTCCAACCATCTCCGCTGACGCAAATTAACATCCTTCTGCTTAAAAAGATGTTGCAGACTCCGGTGATCAGTCTCACAATGAACCCCATACAAATAATGACGCCAAATATTTAAGGCGTGAACGATGGATGCTAACTAAAGATCATGACATGATAGTTCTTCTCATGCGTCTTCAACTAGCGCGAGGCATAGGCAATCGCACTACCCTCCTGCATCAGAACACATCTATCACTACCCAACCGATAGGCCGCGACGGGTGCCCGAGTCCTACATGTCGAACACCCATAAGCATGCGTCTAAGATATAAAAATGAATAACATACGTGAGGGAAACCTTTCCAAAAGTTATATATACATATATATGCGGAATATAATGGGGCGAGCCGGCAAGGCTGCTATAGACAACTATATACCAAAACCGGAAGTCGACAAGGCCTTATACTATCCAACTATACAAATTGTCTATAGACCTCTAACAGAATACAAAACTGTACAAGGACGAGATGGGGCCCCGTCATACCCATATATGTATGCAAACATATCATACCAAGGTCAAAAACATATCCGGATCAAGTGAAGCACACCAACTCTTGCTGATCAAGGATCCTAAGGAGGGGGACTGTCAGCTTGTCTACCTGCACCTATGGGCATGAAATGCAGGCTCTGTGAAATAGGGCGTCAGTACGATTAATGTACTGAGTATGTAAGGCATGAAAATCAATACATAACAGACATAGATGAAACAAGGAATAAAGAATTCCGCATGTAAGTCTAAATAACTTTGTAAATCCTGAAACAATTATAATGTCATGCAAGTGTGTAGAATGTCGTATCATGCATGGGTATACGTGTACATAACATCATCAAGCCTCTGAGGGAATCCCATCAAATCATCTTGGCCACTGTGGGCAAATCATCAATGTATACCAGTTGATCAGGTAGTGGTGTGTATATAACGTCGTAACCTTTTTCCATATCACATATACATGTAATATACATATATACGTGTATATACAGCCATCTGGTCATGGGTCAAGGTACATGTATAAATGAATGCAATGCATGATAATTATGTCAATAAAATCTCTCGGAACGTCATAAGACCATTATGCCTCTGATTAATATCATGAAATAAACTTTACCAACTTACGTATTTTCTAAGACCCATGAACAAACGATAGATTAATAAGACATATGGAAATTCAAGAATATAGGCACCTCTAATACTTCTATGAATAGAGTAATTTATGGAAGTTGTGCATTTGCTCATTTAATTTGTGTCGTATAGATCATGCCAAAAGGAAAGAATGGATAGCCTTAATATACCTGATTCGAGTTTCTTGACCATACTCTAACACACGTTAATTGCGGCTAAACACAGAACAAGTCATATGAAAAGCTCGAAGCAATCAGGTTGCTATGTAAAGAAAATCTTGGCTGAAACCTTTCTTTAAGAACTTAACAATAACGTTGCTTTTTATTCGGAAAATGGTCTTTGTTGAAATTCTTTCCTTAAGAGATAAGAAATAACATTATAAAGAATGTAAGGAATCTTGGTTGAAATTCTTCGAAAGAACGTTGCTATGTCCCTTTCTTAAGAGATTAGAAGATAATTTTGAATTAGGAATGTTATCCTTAACTATGAGGTGGGACCCACATTTCTAGCTTAGTGTCACATAATTTCTTCTAAGTGTGACTCTTTTACATCTCTTTCAAGAGTCATAAAATGAAAAGGAGGGGTGCTTCCACGTTGGGGAGGGGTAAGTCTTATCCCAAGATTATTAATTAATTAACCACTAATTTTAATTAACTTGTTAATTCCCCCATTAACTAATAATTCACGTAGTTAAGAATTATCTCAAATTACCCAAAATAATTCTCACTTTTAATTCACTTTATGTACCCTACTATCGTGGTCATGGGGTACCTTGTATGTTACTAGTCTATAAATACCAGGTATTATAGCTCGGACCGTATTTTATCCCATATCGACAAACTTCGACGAAACTCACTTTCTTTGATTCATTTACCCTTTAACCTTCACGTCACTTACTTATCGCTTGTTATAAATAGCATAAATGATTATAACTTCAAGATAATCTCATCCATGTTCTATGTTGATTAACTTACGACGAAACTTTTACGTACGAAATGCGGGATATAACATCCTTCCCCCCTTAGAGACATTCTCCCTCGGATGTTTAACTCCCTGAGATCTATATAAACTTTGGCAGAGTCACCTTTGTAATAGTACTACTGTCAACTCTTTCTCTATAAAACTCAATAATTCAATGTCACATAGGACCGCAATTTTCACTCATGACAATGGCCTCACACGTCCAATGATAATAACTAATACAAGAATCCATACACGTACCTTAAGGTTGTGATGTCTCAGTTGGATCCTTCTCTGGAAGAGGAAATAAGTGAGGATATCTAGACTTCATGCCTTCTTCGGCCTCCCAACTCATTTCTTCCACATTGTTGTTTCTCCAAAGTACTTTCACCGAAGCTACGTCTTTAGTTCTCAATCTTCGAACCTGTCTATCTAGTATATCAATGGGAGTTTCTTCATATGATAGCTACTCTGTGACCTGAACATCGTCAACTGACACAAATCTGGAAGGATCTCCGATACATTTACGAAGCATAGACACATGAAGACTGGATATACAGACTCCATGTCCGAAGGGAAGTCTAACTCAGATGCTACCTGGCCTACCTTGTGCATGATCCTATATGGTCCAATGTACCGAGGGCTAAGTTTTCCTTTCTTTCCAAACCTCATAACAGCTTTCATCGGTGATACCTTTAGGAATACCCAATCGTCAACCTGAAACTCCAAGTATCGCCGTCGATTATCTGCATAAGACTTCTGATAGCTTTGAGCTGCTAATAGCCTTTCCTGTATAAGCTTAATTTTTTTGATTTCCTGTTGTACCAATTCTTGTCCTACTAACGTAGTTTCCTCAACATCGAACCACCCTATAGGCGACCTACACTTTCATCCGTAAAGAACTTCGTATGGAGCCATATGAATACTGGAATGATAGCAGTTATTATACACAAACTCAATAAGCGGCAGATGATCATCCCAGCTACCCTTAAAGTCTATCACACAAGCCCGTAACATATCCTCAAGTATCAGAATAGTATGCTCAGCATGTCTGTCTATCTGGGGATAAAATGTTGTACTAAGACTTACCAAAGTCCCCAATCCTTTTTAGAAAGACCTCCAGAAGTTAGCTGTAAATTGAGCTCCTATATCTGAGATAATAGATACAGGGACACCATGTAGCCTTACTATCCCCTTAATATAAAGTCTTGCATAACCCTTTGCGGAATATGTAGTCCTAACAGGCAAAAAATGGACTGATTTTTAAGCCTATCAACAATCACCCATATAGAATCAAACTTACGCTTGGGTACAAGGTAGGCCTATGATGAAATCCATATTGATTACTTCCCACTTCCAAGTCGAAATCTCCATAGCCTGCAACAATCCACCGAGTTTTGATGCTCGATCTTGACCTGCTGACAGTTAGGGCACTGAGCAACAAATTCTGCTATATCCTTTTTCATTCCATCCCACCAATATATTTCCATGCTATCATGATACATCTTTGTTGCTCCTGGATTTATAGAATAATGAGAATAGTGAGTTTCTCCCATGACCTACCGACGCATCCCTGCAACATTAGGAACACATAATCGTCCTCGATATCTGAGGACCCCATCTTAAGTAACCTCAAATGGTGTTTTCTCCTTATGAGGGGTTGTATCCCTATAATTAACTAACACAGGATCCTCGTACTGGCATTCCTTTACTTCAGTTACTAAAGAGGATGTTGCCGTATCCTGAATGGTAATTCCAATATCACCTGAGTCCAGTAACCGAACTCCAAGAATAGCTAGCTGATGAAGCTCGTGGGCTATTCCCCTCTTCTCTAGCTTTAAATATGACAGGCTACCCATAGATCTACGGCTGAGGGCGTTGGCTACCACGTTATCCTTCCCCGGATGATATAAAATGTCAACGTCATAATATTTAAGTAGCTCCAACCATCTCCTTTGTCGTAAATTCAATTCCTTTTGCTTGAAGATATACTGGAGGCTCTTACGATCCGTATAGATACAAACATGAATGCCATACAAGTAGTGCCTCCGCATCTTTAGTGCATGAATCACGGCGGCTAACTCTAAATCGTGGGGCGGGTAATTGTTCTCGTGCTTTCTCGGCTAACCTTACCATGTTGCATCAGTACACAACCCAATCCAACACACGAGGCGTCATAGTAGATAACATAACCATCGGTCCTTTCTGCGAGCGTTAGAACTGGTGCTGAAGTTAATCTGTCCTTCAATGCTTGAAAACTCTGTTCGCAAGCATCAATCCATTGAAACTTTGCTGCCTTCGGAGTCAACTTTGTCAAAGGTGCTGAAAAGGAAGAAAATCCCTCTACAAATCTCCTATAATAACCTGCCAGATCGAGAAAGCTACGAACCTCCGTCGGTGTCGTGGGTCTAGGCCAAGTCTTTACTGCCTCAATCTTTTGTGTATCAACCCGGATACCTTCACCCGAAATGATATGCCCAAGAAAAGCTACAAAGTTCAACCAGAATTCACATTTAGAGAATTTTGCATACAACTTCCCTTTTTGTAGAACTGTGAGAACAGTACGCAAAATGATTTGCATGCTCAGCCTCTGAACGAGAATATACCAATATATCGTCAATAAATACAATTACGAACAGATCTAAAATATGTCTGAACACACGGTTAATCAAATCCATGAATACTGCTGGGGCATTGGTCAAACCGAATGAAATAACACGAAACTCAAAGTGCCCGTATCTGGTCCTGAATGTTGTCTTCGGAATAATTTATCCTTAACCCTTACCTGATGGTACCCGTACCTCAAGTCTATCTTTGAGAAAAACTTGGCACCTTGCAACTGATCAAATAAATCATCAATACACATCCGTAAGGTACTTATTCTTGATCATCACCTTATTCAACTGTCTATAATCGATACACATCCGTAAGGAACCATCTTTCTTCCTCACAAATAACACAGGAGCTCCCCACGGTGATGTACTAGGTCTTATAAAGCCCTTTTCAAGCAAGTCCTTTAGTTGTTCCTTCAACTCTTTCAACTTTGTGGGGTCCATTCTATAGGGAGGAATAAATATTGGATGAGTATCTGGTAGTAGGTCAATAGCAAACTCAATATTTCGCTCTAGCGGAAGACCCGGAAGCTCATGGGGAAAAACATCGGGAAACCCTTTAACCACAAGGGTGGACTGAATGGCTGGTGATTCTATTTCCACATTCCGAACCCGAACTAAGTGATAAATATAGCCCTTTCTGATCATCTTCCTTGCCTTGAGATAGGAAATAAATTTACCTCTCGGTGATGCTGTATTACCTTTCCACTCCAAAACAGGCTCCCCTAGAAATTGGAATCAGACCATCTTTGATCTACAATCAACGTTGCCATGACAAAAAGCCAACCAATCTACACCCATTATAACATAAAATTCTACCATATCTTACTTAATTAGGTCTGTTACTGTAGATCGACTATAAACTACTACTATACAACCTTTATATACCTGTCTAGCTATCACTGGATCCCCAACAGGTGTGGACACCTCAAAAGGCTTAACCAACTCAGGATTTATTCCAAACTTACTAGCAACCAACGGAGTAACATATGATAAGGTGGAACTTGGGTCAATCAGTGCATATACATCATATGAGGAGACTGATAATATACCTGTAACAACATCGGGTGATGACTCCGGATCATGTTGTCCTGCTAACGCATAAATGCGGTTCTGAGGACCGCTCGAGCTAGATGCTCCGCCTCTTCCTCTACTACGACCCATTGGTGCTTGTGAACCCTGCCCAAGGGGCGTATTGATGATGATGAACCAGCTACAGATCTCGTTGGCTGAGTTATGCTTGCATCACCTCTCGTCGGACAATCCCTCATAATGTGGCCCGAATAACCACAAGTATAACAACACACCCAACCCCATTCAGCGCTGCTCGGCATGCTGCTTACCACACTGAGCACATCGTGGCAAGGGCGGCCTCATCTGATTTGACTCACCCCTATACTGAGAACCTGAGGCCCTGAAATTCTAACCAGGCCCTGAATATGTAGAATGGTCAAATCTCTTACCGCCAAACTGAGAGGGCGCGCTAGCCGATGGCTGGGCTTGATACCTCGGGTATTGTTGTCTCTGACCACCTCGAAACTCACCAGAAGGACCCGAAGACCTAGCTCTCTTATTCTGGGCCCTATCATGCTCACGATCGCCCCTCTACTTCTTCTTACGCTCCTCTAAACCTTGAGTGTATGCCAAAATACGATAAATGTCCATGTCTTCCTGAAATGAGACCGACATACAATTGTTAAGCAAATGTGGCTCTAAACCCATCATGAACCGGTGAACCCGATCCTCATCTTAGATACAATAGTTGGAGTATACCTAGAAAATGAATCAAACTGAAGACTGTACTCCCGAACACTCGTTGTACCCTGTCGAAGGGTCAAGAATCTACCAACTCTATCCTGTCTAAGCTTTGGTGACAGATAATGATGAAGAAAAGCCTTTGTAAACTCCTGCCATACTGCTAGAGGGGCATCATCACCTCTGGACAACTCCCAAGACTCATACCAATTAACTGCAACATCTTGAAGTCTATAGGAAGCTAGCTCAACTGGCTCAGTCGCAGTGGCCTTCATTACTCTCAAAGTCCTCTGCATTATGTCGATAAATACATGAGGGTCTTTGTTTGGATCTGCCCCAGTGAATACCAGAGGGTACAAATTAATGAAATCATGAACCCTCGCACTGACGGACCTATCTGCATGACCAATACCTACTTTCTGACGTTGAGCCTGTGCGGCTACTAATCGAGTTAATAGCTGAATAGCATCTCTCATCTCCTGACCTGGTGCATGGCTAAATATACAGGGGCGGGAGCTGGAGCTGGTGCCCCTAGGAGCTCTTCTAGAAAGAGCAGGGTATGTGAAGTTTGAGATGGAACCTCACTATGAGACTCTCCACGAGCCCTGGTAACTCGTGGCGCTCGACTACTAGTCTCACCAGCAACATACTTTCCCTTTTGGGAAATTGTAGTCTTCGGAGGCATCGCTGAAAACGTAACATATCGTTAGGAACATGAATTCTTATATCGCACGATCTAAGATAAGAAGAGAGGATAGAATTCTATAAACAAAACTCTACTAGACATGGTCTGTAGACAACCCTAGAACAGAACTGCTCTGATACCACTTTTGTCACGACCCAAATCGATGGGCCGCGATGGGTGACCGAGTCCTACATGTCGAACACCCTTAAGCATACGTCTAAGATATAAACATGAATAAGATACATGAGGGAAACCTGTCCAAAAGATATATATATATATATATACATATACATGCGGAATACAGTGGGGCGAGCCGGCAAGGCTGTTGCAGACAACTATATACCAAAACTGGAAGCCGGCAAGGATGCATATTATCCAACTATACAAACTGTCTACAGAGCTCTAACAGAATATACAAATGTACAAGGACGGGACTGGGCCTCGTCATACCTATATATGTATTCAAACATATCGTACCAAGGTCAAAAACAGCTCCGGATCAAGTGGAGCACACCAACTCTCGCTGATCAAGGATACTAAGGAGAGGGACCGTCAGCTTGTCTACCTGCATCTGCAAGCATTAAACGCAGGCCCTGTGAAATAGGGCATCAGTAAAAATAATATACTGAGTATGTAAGGCATGAAAATCAGTGCATAACAGACATAGATGAAACATGGAATAAAGAATTCCGCCGTAAGTCTAAATAACTTTGTAAATCCTGAAACATTTATAATGTCATGCACGTGTGTATAACGTCGTATCATGCACGGGTATAGGTGTACATAACATAATCAAGCCTCTGAGGGCATCCCATCATATCATCTCGACCATTGTGGGCAAATCATCAATGTATACCAGCTGACCAGGTGGTGGTGCGTATATAATGTCGTAACTTTTTCCCATATCCCATATACATATAATATACATATATACGCGTATATAATGCCATCTTTTCATGGGTCAATGTACATGTATAAATGAATGTAATGCATGAGAATTATGTCAATAAAATGTCTCGGAACGTCATAAGACCATTATACCTCTTATTAGTATCATGAAAGAAACTTTATAAGCTTACGTATTTTTTGAGACCCATGAACAGACGATAAAATAAGAAGACATATGGAAATTCAAGAGTATAGGCACCTCTAATACTTCTATGAATAGAGTCATTTATGAAAGTTGTGCATTTGCTCGTTTTGTTTGTGTCGTATAGATCATGCCAAAAGGAAAGAAGGGATAGCCTTAACATACCTGACTCGATTTTCTTGACAATCCTCTAACACACGTTAATTGCGGCAAAACACGGAACAATTCGTATGAAAAGTTCGAAGCAATCACGTTGCTATGCAAAGAAAATCTTGGCTGAAACTTTTCCTTAAAAACTTAGCAATAACTTTTCTTTTTCTTGGGAAAATGATCTTTGTTGAAACTCTTTACTTAAGAGATAAGAAATAACATTAGAAAGAATGTAAGGAATCTTGGTTGAAATTCTTAGAAAGAACGTTGCTATGTCCCTTTCTTAAGAGATTAGAAGATAATTTTGAATTAGGAATGTTATCCTTAACTATTAGGTAGGCACCACATTTCTAGCTTAGTGTCACCTAATTTCTTCAAGTGTGACACCTTTACGTCTCTTTCAAGAGTCATAAAATGAAAGAGAGGGGTGCTTCCACGTTGGGGAGGGGTAAGTCTTATCCCAAGATTATTAATTAATTACCCACTAATTTTAATTAACTTGTTAACTCCTCCATTAACTAATAATACACGTAGTTAAGAATTATCTCAAATTAACCAAAATACTACTCACTTTTAATACACTTTATGTACCCTACAATCGTGGTCATGGGGTACCTTGTATGGCACTAGTCCATAAATACCAGGTATTATAGCTCGGACCGTATTTTATCCCATATCAACATACTTCGACAAAACTCACTTTCTTTGATTCGTTTACCCTTTAACCTTCACGGCACTTACTTATCGCTTATTATAAATAGCATAAATGATTATAACCTCAAGATAATCTCATCACTGTTCTATGTCGATTAACTTATGATGAAACTTTTATGTACGAAATGCGGGATATAACAACATCCAATACCTATCCTCGAGGCATCACAATACACGGTGTAAGAACCTGAAGCTGATGGCAGAACAAACACTGGAGTTGTGGTCAAGGTAGTCTTGAGCTTCTGAAAGCTCTCCTCACACTCATCCGACCACCTGAATGGAGCCCCTTTTGGGTCAATTTGGTCAAGGGCGATGCAATAGATGAAAATCCTTCCACAAAGCGACGGTAATAACCCGTCAAACCAAGGAAACTCCTAATCTCCGTGGCTGAGGATGGTCTAGGCCAACTCTGCACCGCCTCTATCTTCTTTGAATCCACCTGAATACCCTCACTGGACACCATGTGCCCCAAGAATGCTACTGAATCGAGCCAAAACTCACACTTGGAGAACTTTGCATAAAGTTTCTCCTCCCTCAATCTCTATAATACAACCCTCAAATGCTGAGCATGCTCCTTTTGGCTACGAGAGTACACCAGGATGTCATTAATGAATACAATAATGAATGAGTCAAAATAGGGGTGGAATACACTGTTCATCAAATGCATGAACTCTGTTGGGGCATTGGTCAGCCCAAAAGACATCACCAAGAACTCATAATGGCCATAACGGTTCCTGAAAGCTGTCTTAAGAATATCTGAATCCCGAATCTTCAGCTGGTGATAACTGGACCTCAGATCAATCTTGGACAACACTCTCGCTCCCTGAAGCTGGTCAAATAAATCATCAATACGAGGCAAAGGATACTTGTTTTTGACTGTGACCGTGTTCAACTATCTGTAATCAATGTGCATCCTCATGGAACCATCCTTCTTCTTCACAAACAGAACCGGTGCACCCCAAGGTGACACACTAGGCCGAATAAACCCTTTATCAAGGAGTTCCTAAAGTTGTTCTTTCATCTCCTTCAACTCTGCTGGTGCCATACGATACGGTGGAATAGAAATGGGCTGAGTGCCCGGCACCAAATCAATACCAAAGTCAATATCCCTGTCAGAAAGCATGCTTGGCAGGTCTGCAGGAAACACACCCAGAAAATCCCGTACCACCGGAACAGAATCAATGCTGGGAGTCTTTGCACTAACATCCCTCACAAAATCCAGATAGGATAGACAACCCTTCTTAACCATACGCTTAGCCTTCAAATATGAAATCACCCTACTAGGTAGTCTACAGAATCACTCCACTCAATCCCCGAGAATCCCAGCATCGCCAATGTCATGGTCTTAGCGTGATAATCTAGAACTGCATGGCATGGAGATAACCAATCCATACCCAATATCGCATCGATGTCAACAATACTAAGTAGCAAAAGGCCCACTCGGGTCTCCAGACCCCCAATAATCACCACACATGACCGAAATACGCGGTCTATAATAACAGTATCGCCCAAAGGAGTAGATATATGAACAGGTGAAACAAAAGACTCACGGGCATATCCAGAAAATAAGAAAAATACGAGGAAACATATGAATACTTGGAACCAGGGTCAAATAATACAGAGGCATCTCGGTGGCAAACGGAAACAATACCTGTGATCACAGCATCTGAAGCAATGGCATCTGGTCTGGCAGGGAGTGCATAGAAACGGGCCTTGCCACCACCTGATCGGCCTCCCCCTCTAGGGCGACCTCTAGCTAACTGACCTCCACCCCTAGCTGGCTGGGCGGGTGGTGAAGTAACCGGTGTTGAAGTCGAAGGTTGACTCCTCTGTTGAGGCGGACCCCCATGACGACGAGGACACTACCTCCACATATGCCCGAACTCCCCACTCAAAACAACTCCCTGGTGCGAGTGACGGGGACTGAAGGGAACCCCTAGCATCGGGATAACTGGTAGAAGAACCTGGCATGAAGGAGCACTGAACTGATAGAGCACAGAACGAACTCTAGGCTAGGAGGGAACTAAGTGATGAGCCTCCCTAATGAGAACTATAAGAACTATGACCCGATGATACACCACGGTGAAGTGGTCGGGCTGTCTGAGCATGCCTGAATGGACGGCCTCTACTATGCTGGAACTGACCCCCAGAAGGAATACTAAATCCACCCTGTCCACGAGGCCTCTTGGCCTCCCTCTCAACCCTCTCTTGACCATGAACCATCTCAATCTGTTGAGCAATATCGACAACCTCATCAAAAGTAGCATCAGACACCCTCTCTCTAGTCATAAGCAATCGAAGCTGAAAAGTGAGGTCATCTATAAACCTCCTGATCCTCTCTTTGTCCGTGGGAACCAACTAGATAGCATGACGGGCAAACTCTGAGAATCGCATCTTATACTGCGTCACATACATATCACTCTAACGAAGCTGCTCAAACTGTCTGCGCAGCTCCTCTCAGCGAGACTGAGGCACAAACTTCTCTAGAAAGACAACGGAGAACTGCTGCCAAGTAAGGGGTGTTGCGCCGACCGGCCTACGCCTCTCGTAATCCTCCCACCAACTGAATGCAGCCCTAGATAACTGAAAGGTAGTGAATGAGACCCCACTGGTCTCTAGAATACCTGTTGCACGGAGCATCCTGTGACACTTATCCAAGAAACCCTATGCATCCTCACCCTCTGCACCATTGAAAGATAGAGGCCGGAGTCTCCCAAACCTCTCTAATCTATGTTGCTCATCCTCAAGCATAACAGGAACCACATAGTCATGATCAGTTGTAACTGATTGGGCTGGTGGTGCCCCAGGTGTCTGGAGTCCCTGAACAACATGCTCAAGTGTGCAAGTGGCGGGAGTCTGAGTGCCTCCCCGACCTGAGAAGTGGCTGCGGCCGTAGAAATAGAGACCGCCTGAGCAAGGCCAATACACACTAACAGGATCTGAGCTAGGGCCTCCAGAAGGCCAGGAATCACAATAGGCACAGGTGGTGCCTGAGCTGGTCCCGCTGGAACATCTACCACTGGAACCTGCTCTTGATCTGGAGCAACTAGGGGTCTGATGGTACTGCCCCGGCTATTGTGTGGGCTGCACCTCTACCCCTACCATGGCCTCGACCTCTCGCAGCCCTGGCTGGTGGTACTGGTGGCTGGTCCACCTGACCTAAGTGCGAGTCCTCACCATCTGTGAGGGAATGAAACAATAAAATTTTAGTCGCCAGAATCAACAGATTCGCACGACAAGAATTCAAGAATGTGATATTTTCCTAAGGGTTTTGCAGCCTCACGAAGATAAGTACGGACGTCACCGCGCTGATCCGCAAGACTTTACTACACCTGCTCATGACTCGTGAGACCTATGTAACCTAGGCTCTAATATCAACTTTTCACGAGCCCAAAACTAAATCCCGTCGTGATGGCGCTTATCGTGGTACTAGGCAATTCGACACATTACCAAAACACATCGATATTTCATTTTTAAAAGATAAGTCAAAGCTTTTCATAATAGAATCTTCATAAAAGAGTTCAACTCAAAATAAAATGCGAAAAAGATAGACCGACATCGGGGTGTCACTAAGTGATGAGCAACTACTACAACTATATGATAACAACAAGACTAACATAGTCTGGGAAAAACTAAATACAACTAAGAAGAAGGTAAGGAAAAAGAAAAGCAGGCTTCGATCCCCAGGCAGCTACCTTGCTATTTGCGAAGGTCCACTACTGTGTATATCAACAACTGCTACCATGGCCAGAAATGCCTGGATCCACACACAAAGTGTAGGGAGTAACGTGAGTATATCAACTCAGTAAGTAACAACAGTAAATAAAGGCTGAGAAGTAGTGACAAGCTAGATGCAAGAATAGTTCATATCACAAAAATTCAGTAAATTTTGGCATGCTTTAAAACTAGAGTCTAAGTCAAATCAGCTTGTTTAAATCATGTTCAGGTAAAAATCAATTAAAGATAAATTTCAACAGTTCTCAAACAAGGACTCAAAGTAGCTATGAGCACAAATGATGAAATCATATACCGCCCATCGAGAAAAACATCTCTTAGTCCTCCCAATCACTCCAACCTCACAATCAATCATGCCTTCCAATCACTCATGCCTCCCAATCACTTAGCACTTGGTACTCGCACTCAATAGGTACCTGCGCTCAGTAGGGGTGTGTATAGACTGATGAGGGGCTCCTTCATCCCAAGCATTATATCAATGCCCATCATGGCAGAATGAATCAAAACATGTTGCGGCGCACAGCCCGATCCCATAAATGTCCTCACAATCAGGCCCTCGAGCTCACTCAGTCATCAACCTCTCCAGTCTCTCGTGCTCTCAGAGATCCAAGTAATCAGCCCAAACAAATATAATGCATCAAATAGAATAGCAGAGACTAAGACATGATGTAAAAATGCATGAACATGACTGAGTACAGGTTATCAACCAAAACAATGAGAGGACAGCAATAAAAGACCTCTAAGGGTCCAACAATACCGGCATAAAGCCTAGACATGGCATCTAGCATGATTTTCAGTAAATCTTTCTAAAGCACATAAGGAGTATATAGTTATAACAGGATATGCAAATTTACAGTTGCTATGAGATGGACCAAGTCACAATCCCCAACAGTGCATTCCCACACGCACGTCACCTAGCATGTGCGTCACCTCCAAATATTCACATGATACAAAATTCAGAGTTTCATACCCTCAGGACTAGATTTACAATCGTTTCTTACCTCAAACCGAGCAAATCTCTACTCCGTGGTGCACTTGCCCCTCGATTCGGCCTCCAAATGCTCTGAATCTAGTCACAGCCAGTACCATACAATCAATATATGCTAATGGAATAAATTCCAAAAGAAAAACTACCAATTTAGACTCAAAACCCGAAATTGGCTCAAACCCGGCCCCCAAGCCCACGTCTCAAAACCCGACAAAAGTCACAAAACATGAAAGCCATTCACTCACGAGTCTACTCATATGATATTTATCAAAATCCAACATCATTTGATCCCTCAAATTACACTCTCCAAAATCTCGAGCCCTAATCCCCTATTTTCACTCCTAAATCCCACTAAATGAGAAACCAACGGAAAAACACCATAGCTAGGAGTATTAGAGCTCAAGCAACTTACCTCGCTGAAAAGCCCTTGAATCCTCTTCAAACTCACCCCAAAAGCTCCAAGGTCCGACTTGAAAACAGTGGAAATGAGCAAAAATTCGCGAAGTCTTTTATTTATAGTTTTTGCCTAGGCTTTTCGCACCTGCGGCTCAAAATGTGCACCTGCGGTGCAGTATTTGTGCAAAACCTCCGCATCTATGGAAGAATCACTTAAATCCCGCAACTCCGCACCTGCGCTACCTATCCTCTTCTTCGACCTCACAGGTGCGGAAAAGACCTTGCACCTGCGGCCACTGCCAGACCTCCTCTCTTTCGTTTCTGCGGGCAACTACCTGCTTCTGCGGGCTTGTAGATACGTAAAACCTCTCGCATCTGCGGTCTTCTCCAATCCCACTAACTTCCGCATCTACGTCAAATCCCACCACACCTGCGGCCATATCCTCGTAGGTGCGATTACACCAGCAACAGGCCAACTTCAGCAACTCTCTAAACTTCAAACTTGATCTGTTAACCACCCGAAACACACCCGAGGCCCTCGGGACCCCAACCAAACATGAAAACAAGTCATATAACCCCGTACAAACTTATTTGAACCTTTGAATCATTCAAAACACCAAATTACCCTTGGATTCAAGCCTAAGAACTCCTAAACTTCCAAATTCCGCAAATGACGCCGAAACCTACCAAACCACGTCTGAATGACCTCAAATTTTATACACATGTCAAAAATGACACCACGAACCTACTCTAACTTCCGGAAATCCATTCTGACTCCGATATCAAATTTTCCACTGTCGAACAAAATTGCCAAATTTCCAACTTTCGCCAAATCAAACCTACTTCCACTACGGACCTCCAAATCACATTTCGGACGTGCTCCTAAGTCCAAGATCACCTAACGGAGCTAATGGAATCATCAAAATGCAAATCCAAGATAATTTACACATAAGTCAACATCCGATTGACTTTTCTAACTTAAGCTTACCTCAAAGAGACTAAGTGTCTCAATTCACTCTGAAACCACTCCGGATCTGAACCAACTGACCTGATATAACACAATATAGTTGAATAACATAAAAAGAAGCAGAAATGGGGGAAATAGGGCTATAACTCTCAAAACGATCGGTCGGGTCGTTACATTCATATAACATGGAAAAAATTAGATACTCTTTTTAGGTTAATGGGAAGAAACACATTCTTGGACCTTTGACTCCCTCACAAATTTGTGAGGATGAAAAGACTGTTAAAGAGAATATGAAAAAATATGAAAGAAAAAAGAATAAGAGAAGTAAGGGAGTGCATGTCGGCATCCCAAGAGAGAAAAAAAGACAGGTTGTGTTGAGTGAAGAGAAAGGGATGTCAAGTGAGAAAAAGAGTGAGCTTGAGGGAAAAGAAAAGAGGGAAGGCAATGAGATAACAAATTTCAGTGAGGTAGAGAGAGAAAAATAGGAGGAATTGAGTGAAGAAAAAGAAAAGAACTTTAGTGAGAGAAAAGAAGCCAAGGGTGAGGAAAAAGTTAGTCTTGTGATAAAAGCCAAAGAGAGTGTAAGCAAAAAAAAGTTTTTTTACTTCTTAACCCATTAACTCTTTCTTATTTTAGTTCTTGTGATTTTGTGCAGCCATATGTGGAAAGACCTTTTGAAAGGGGAGGTGAGGCACAAGATATGATAGCAGAGGATCCAATTGGATTCCAACATGAATTTTGCGAAATTAATTCTTGTTGGATGGTGGAAGATAAAAGCTTGGTTAATTTCTTTGTTGTTGAACCTTTTGACTATTTTGATCCTTATTTCCAGGTTGACAACATGGAGTTCCCTAAAGGCATTGCTAAGTTAGAGCCATTGCATAAAAGAATAAAAGGTGATGTTGTTCCATTAATAAATAAGTCCAAGTATGGTATGCATAATTGGTTTATTCACATTCTTGGCCTTTCTAGAACACCTAAGGTATTTTTTGAGGTAATGAACTATACTCTTATTTCTTATGTTGGTGACTTTATAATTTTTGTGGATGATGATATTTTGATGCATATAAAGTCATTAACTGTAATATCTAAGTTTAAGTGCATGAGTAATTTACTTCCTTTTGAAATTGAGCACGACATAGATGATTATGCATTCCAACTTGGTGGAAAGAGACATGAAATTTGTGAGAAGAGGCTTGCTAAAGAGTTAAATATTTTTTCTTCTCTTATTCAAGTGTCTAATGAGTTTTCATGTGATAAATTTTTAGAGTGTGAGTTTTGTTGTTTGATGAGAAGTCATTCCTCTAGTCATGGTGATTGTGAGCCTGTAAAAGTGCTTGCTTCTAATAAAGATGATATGCATGATTATTGTGACATTATTGGTCAAATACTCTTTCATGAACCTATCTATGACTTTTTCTGTGGCAGTTTGAGAAATTATGTAGAATCCATTGATGTTGCGAATATTATTGGGGAAAGTTATAATCATGAGCTTGAATGTATTGAAATTTTTATTTTGGAATTTATGGGTTCTTCTAACCTTTTTGAGAATTTATGTGCTTCTTTGAATAACTTACATGTAGAAGAATCCATTGGATTTATAACTGATACTTGGCTATATAATAAAAGTGTCTTATTTGCTAAATGTGGTAGAGACACTTGTTTTAAATGGATGCGTGATCAATCTTTTATAATTTCATTGACATGCACATTTTTGGACTACCCCTTAAGAGAGGTTTATGGGACAAATCTAAGCAGGCATAAGTTTTATTTGGATGATGATGTCCATATGCTTCATAAAGGAGTATTTACACCTATTAGGCTTAATTGGGATAAGTGGAAACATGGTCACAATCTTGTTTTATTCTTACCATTTTTTCAGATTAGTGGATGTCATTTACTAGTGTATGTCTTCGTTTTCTTGCAAGGTCGAAATTTGAGGACGAATTTTCTTCAAGAAGAGGGGAATGATAGCATCCTAGGAAGATCAAATATATTCAAGGACAAGGATGAATCTTTGGGATCTCAAATAGGGCCTTTAACAAGATCTCAAGCTAAAAAGTTGTAAAACAAGGTCATTGGACTTCAGGAGCGATCAAATAGTTGTTAGTTGGGAGGAAGAGCTTAAGGATAAAGGATATGAGCTATCTAGGTGTTATAATTATTTTTATGGTCCAAATTCATGTCAAATAATAGGTGGATATGATCCCAAGAAACATCCTCTGAAGAAGGTCCAAATCAGGCCACTATTGGACTAATTTGGCACCTAAAATGTATCCAAACTTGAAGCCCATGAAGTCCTACATAAAGTCACGTTTTTATATCATAAAAAGAACTTAATTGATGTCCAAGAAGGGTGCAATAGTCGAGCTAGATGTTAGAGTTCAAGTTGGTGCCAAGTTGCTTGTAAATTTCCTTCAAGATTTTCAAGATTCTATCCAAGATTGGTTTGGGACTTATTTTCATATATTATGGGAATATATTTATTTTTTTCCTAGTTAGTTAAGGTTATGTTTTCCTTCTAATAAGATTTTTGGAATTACTTTCCAAGAATGACTTAATTTTTGCTTCCTAGTATATTTCATTTTCCTAAGGTAGTTGGACTTGTTGTCCAAAGTAGTTTAGGACTTTATTTCCTTATTTTTAGGGACAATTTCGTGACCCCCTCTCTATATTAAGGGTGTCTTCTTTGTTTTTAGACTAAGATTATTATAGACTATTATCAATAAAAATTGTTAGATTTTTGTTGCACTCTTGTGTGTGGCTACTCTTGTATTTATTCTCAACCTTCAACACTCAACTTAAAGGTGGTAAGATTAAACTCTTTCGAAATCTTAGATCACTTCAAGGTATTCAAGAAAGGTGATAAGTTGAGGTTTATTGTTGTTCTTGTATTCTAAAGGGTCGGGTTTCACAATCTATCTCTTGTTTTTTAAATCTCTAACAAAGGCAATTAGTTCTTCGTTAGCTAATTGTTGTTGTTAGGATTCAACTTCAAGAATAGACTTCTTGAATTCAAGAGATTCTTTCTTCAATTCAATCTATCTTTAATTTTTCGTTACTTTTATTGACCCCTATCGTGTTGTTATCAAGATTTTACGTGGTTGCATGTGATAAGTGCCAACAGACAGGTAACATTAGTAAAAAAGACAAGATGCCCCTGAATTCCATTTTGGTGTGCGAAATCTTTGATGTCTGGGGCATCGACTTCATGGGGCCCTTCCCATCGTCTCATTCCAATGAGAATATCCTAGTGGTCGTTGACTACGTCGCCAGTTGGGTCAAGGCAATCCCCACTAGGTCCAATGATGCTCAGGTAGTATGTGAATTTCTTCGAAAGAATATTTTCACCCGCTTTGGAACACCCCGAGTCATCTTCAGTGACAATGGGTCACATTTTATAAATACACAGTTTTCCACTCTGTTGTCTAAATATAGGGTAACTCATAAAACATGAACCCCATATCATGCTCAAGCTAGTGGGAAGATAGAAGTAGCTAACCATGAACTCAAACGAATTCTAGAAAAAACGGTTAGTGCTTCCAAAAAAGATTGGTCAGTAAAGTTAGATGAATCTCTATGGGCGTATAGAACAATGTTCAAAACAACCATTTCATCCTTCAAGTTGGTGTATGGAAAGTCATGTCACTTACTTGTGGAGATTGAGCATAAGGCTTATTGGGAAATTAAATTTCTTAATCTTGATCTTAGTCTTGCAGGTGAACACAGAAGATCACAAGTGAATGAGCTGGAGGAATTCAGATTGGACACGTATGAGAATGCACGAATTTGAAAAGATGAAGAAATGGCATGACTGGCTGATTAAACCAAATGAATTTTAAGAAGGGGAAAAGGTCTTACTGTACAATAGTAGACTAAAATTGTTCCCCAAAAAATTTAAGTCTAGATGGATGGACCATATGTGGTGAGACATGTATCACCATATGGGGAAATTGAGATCCAGAACATGGACAAAACAGAGAGATTCAAAGTGAATGGGCACCGGCTAAACCATATCTTGTTGGAGGATTTGCACAGCAATCCTCGAGCATCATAATCAGTTGAGGATGCCTGGTTGAGTCAAGCTGACGACTATAACTCATAACTACCTTTAAATCTTCAACTAGCTTAAGTTTTTCCCTTTTGTTTCTTGCTTTTTTTGTAGCATATAGTAGGTAGAAGTTAGTGTATATTATGACTTGGTAGGTGCAGGAAGGTATATGTTGCGGAAGGTCAAAACTGAGGTGTTTAAAAGGCTCCTTGTGAGTGTAGCCGTGTGTGATCGCACACCTGGTAGGGTACCTCGCGCATGTGGTCGCTCAAATGAGGACGTCAGAGTGATTTATGTTGTTGTGCATGTGTTATTTGTGTTAATGCCACAATGAGGTTCAAAGTTTAATTTTGTGATTAAGTGTGAGGGTAAAGTTTGAGTAGCCTTCTTGGTTCACCGAGTGATTTATTTGGTGATATTTGGCAGGTTGTTTCAGGTGCAATGGCTCCCTCCAAGAAAAGAAAAACTGCAAGTGCCTCCACCAATGGTCAAGCGGGCACGTTCAGGTCGCGAGCTTCTGCACCCGCTCATCCGTATGATCAAAATAAGTTTGTCTCATGGGAAGCCTAAGAACGATTTAATAGCAAAGCAAGAAAAAAGCTCATACCAGAAAGGGGAATCGATAATGGATCTCTCCAAAATGACTATCTCAGAGTATATAAGGAATTGGTCAGGAGAGGAATGGGGGTGTTCTTCAAAGAACCTGAAGAGGCAAATTTATTGGTTGTTCAGGAGTTCTACGCGAACTGCCTGGAACATGAGGACCATGGCTGTACAGTCTGGAAGAAGAAAGTGGACTACTCCAAAGAGTCCATCCAAAGGGCCTATCACTTGCTGAAGTACGTGGAAGACCCTGATGCAGACAACTACTATTTGGCGTACAACAGGAAACCATATCCATGTCTCACGCTCTTTGCAACCATTTGTTTGCCCCGGAAGGAGGTAGTGTGGTTGATCCACGGCCACAAATTTCACTCAGCTTCACTCACTTTCGAGGGAAAGTGCTGGCTTTACATAATTAATAACTGCCTAATGCCTTCGGGCAACACTACTGAGGTGAATGGTCCCCCGGCTGCTCTGATTTGGTGCTTTATCACTGGCCACGACTTTGATGTGGCTAATGTCATTCAAGATGAGATGACAATTTGTTGTCTAGTGTAGCGTTATGGGTTCTTTTTCAAGTCACTAGTCACTCGGTTATGTCGGGAGGCATGGGTACCATAAAACAGGGCTATGGATGAAAAGTTCAAGCGCGAACAGAAATTTTGGGCTGATAAAGTTGTAATTTGGAAGGAACTTGCTGGGCTGTTGAGGCGGATAGCGAGGAATCCGATGCGCCCAACGAGGTAAGGGAGGTGCGCAGTGAGGATGTTGTTGTTTCTCCCCCACATGAGCAGGGTGTTGGAGAAACTTCAGGTGGCGGATGGGAGACAAGAATAGTCACCTTAGAACAGGAGATGGTGGGGATGCGCACTTCAGTCACTGATTTGGGAGCTTGAGTGGACTCCCTTGCTACACTAAATACCAAGTCCGAGAAGAAGATCATGGCGTGGCTGTGTGCACTTGGTCGGGCTTGTCCTGGACCCCGGCACCATTTCCGACACGGAGTGACCCGATCAGGGGAGTTCTCTTCACCCTTTCATTTACATTTGGTGACATGGGGACATGACACTTGTCAAGTGTGGGGGTGGGGTTAGTGTAAATAGCATTGTTTACTTTGCATACTTATTTGAAAAAAAAAATAATAAAAATAAAAAAACCAAAAATATTTTCTTATTTTTTTTAGGATAACCTCTTCACTTGTACTTCCATAGGTTTCTTGATTGGTTCTTTACCATGGTCATAATATTTTGAACCAGACTCCTTTTAGAGTAGATTTTTGTAATTTCTTTGGTTTAGATTTTTGAAAGAAGTTGCTTGTGGTTGGCAAAGTTGATTGTGCCTGACTGGTGGGATGCATGATCCTGCCTTTGTAAGTCAAAGAGACCATTGGTGACTATGGTCTGTATTGGGTTCCAATCCGAGAAACTATGTGGGGTGAGGCACATGTATGCTTAGTGATTGTGCATGACAAAGTCTAGAACTTGGCTTGGTTGTGACTCAAGGCGAAATCTTAGGTAATAGTCGAGTTTGGAGATGACCATAGGTTTTCTTTGATAGTTTCTTGTTCTTTCAACCGGTTTGAACCCTCTTGAGAAATGATAATTTACCCTAGTCGACCCAATTGAGCCTAATTCCTTCTTTCTTTGCAACCATAGTATGAACTGAACCTGTAGCCATCCCTAAGCACTTGGATGCCTTGTGTATAATAATAAAAGATGAAGAGACATAAGTGTGGGGATGGGGGATGGTTTTGAGTGGAACCAAGGTTAAGTAAAAAAAGTGCAACATCATGAATGATAGTAAGGTACCAGAGCAGGGGGTTATAAAAAAAATGAAAAGAATCGGAAAAAAAAGAGAAAATTTTGCTCATGTTGAGTAAGGAAATGAAAGTGAATGTTCCCACGTTGATGGAAAATACTTGTATGTTGTGCTTACAGGATTGAGACTGGGGAGTGCTTTTGATTGGGGAGTTCGTGGACAATTATCAATGAAAAAGGAATAAGACAAGTACGAAGTTGTTGGTATTAAGGTGCTTAGGGAGGTGTAGATACTCTTATACAGATTATATCCAACCCATCTCATAGCCTACGTTACAACCAAACACAAAGTCCTGCATGATGTAGATGAGGTTGTTCCTACATTAGTGGAGAGTTACACGATAGCCAAGATTATGGCACTTTGGAAGGCATGAGTCACTTCTTTCTGAGGGTGAGCGATTGGTGTGTATTACCAGAGGTCATAAATTGCAATTGGTGTGTGAATGGGCATTGTCTCTTTCTTGTGAGGTGTATCGAGGAATTGGTGCCAATTTGACCACAGCACTAGTGGAATATTTTGACCAAGGTTGAGGTTGAATATGACCCCAAAATGGTATCAAGTTGATTTAGCCGGCCACTTGTCTGAAGCGCTTGCACTATTAGGAGCATTTTTCATTTTAGATTTGCTCTGGACGAGGAAAAGCTAATTGTGGTGGTGTTTGATGAGCTTAAAGTTACCTATTATTTATGCTCACTTTGTGTCTTTGTTTTGGTTGATTTGATAGAGATTTGGTTGGATTTTGGTCTACTATGTTGTTTTTCAATTCAGGTGATACAGAGGGGATCAACGGACAAATAGTGAACTTCGTGGGAGGAAAAAGAGTTGATCAGGAGGAAAACCCAGGTACGCGATCGTGCATGAGAGACCCCCAGTGCGCACTTGGCGCGCAAGTGACGCAATGTAATGCCAGAGGTGCGCGGTCACACCTCCAAGTGCGTGGTCGCGCACGTCCGCTTCCGGGAACTTTACCCATGCCTATTTTTATAAATTCGGAGGCGACTCATTTTGACCTATATGAAGCCTAGCTCGCCTCAAAACAAGGGATCGGGGATTTTGGAGCAACTTTTGGAGAAAAAAAGACAAGGAAAAAACAGAGACTCAAAATACTTCATCCAATTCATTCAATACAGAAGTTTGTTTGATTTTGGGTGTTGTAATGTCTTCTTGTTCTTCTAATACTCTTGTGATAAACAACTTCTCTACCGTGGACTCTTTCTTAGGGTTATCGACAGATATTGTGATTTGACTATTGTTTAGGATTTTACTTTATGTTAGTTGCCTGAATTCGCTAAATGAGCTATTAATTGAATTGCAAGACCAATTATGGTTTTACTTTAATCGAAAGAGAAGTGTTGCTGCAATTCGCATTTTATTATCTTGTTTGGTTGATTTTATGCCTCTCATAGGTAATCAAAAGAATTTAGAGAGTTATCAATTGACCTAATTTGGAAGAATAGTCGAGAGACGTTCTTCGTTAGTTCATTCATTCAATGTATTTTTCATATGTTCATGGGACCTGTCATTAGGTTGGTCAACGGAACTCTCATTCATTCAAAAGAAGAATTTGAATTCTTAAGATAGCCTAATCATCAATTGAAATTGAAAGAGTCAATAGAAGTTAAGAGTGAACTTAGCACGGAGTTACCCGAGATAATATTCACATATCTTGTCACAGCCCTTACTTCTCACTTTGATATTCAATCGTTGCTACTTAGTCACTAAAATTCTATTATTTTCTCACAATCAATAATCTTAGGTTTTATTATTAGTTGATAATAACATAAATCAAAGGTTTATTTTCCTGGATAGTGTTTAGCTGAAGATTATTAGAAGATTATTTCAACCAATCAATGTGGAGACGATTTAATACTATACTATCTTTGACAAGCGAGCCTAAGTTTTATACACTAGTTTTGCGCTCGTCACTTCCGCGATTGCGAAGAAGGAATCCCTTGGCTGACTTGATTTTTATGAGGGACTTAGCTCATTTTCACTTAGGTTGGATGAATTTGAGGAGCTATTTTAAGGGGATTTTCATCAAGCATCACAAGGTAAGTGAATTCTACCAACTTTTGAGTTAAATGCATGGATTATGGGTAGATTTAACATGGAAATTAGTGAAAACTGTGAGATTTTGTAGGAAACCTAGGGTTTGATAAAAATGAGATTTGATAACAAATTGATTATGGAATTGGGAATAAATTATATATTTGAGTTCGTAATATCATGGGAAATGTTTATCTTCAAATAATTCTGAAATCCGGGCGCGTGGGCCGAGGGTAACTTTTATGGGCTTTTCGAATTGGGTTGGTAAATTACTCTAATAGATGATTTATGAACTTTTGAGCATATATTAATTGGTTTGTATGATTTTTGACTACTTTCGGATTGCTCGGCGTCATTTGGGGATATCTAGTGAGGTTTAAGATCTGAGTAGTGAGCTTGGAAGCGAGGTAAGTCTCTTGCATAATCTTGGAAGAGGGATTACCCCCTTAGGTGTATATAATATTGTGTGCTACTTGTTGTGGGAGCTACGTCTGCACGAGGTGAGGAGAGTCTGTACGTAGCTATATCCATGTTTATGTCCAGGTAGACTTAGATTCACATCATGCCTTGAATATGCTATTTGAATTAATCTTTTGCATTTGACTTCTTTAATTTATGACTAATATTGAGACTAGAATAAAATATTGACTGAGTCTCTTACTTTGGAAACTGTGAATTATTTGATGATTCGTGTCTTCTCGACTCCCATGTATTTTCACGAGCGAGAGAGTTTCTCTACCCTTATGGGATCAAGTTGTTCGCCTCGGCAGGATTAATAATTACTCTTGGGGTCGGGTCATTTGCCTCGACAGTATTGTGAGTTATTCGTATGGGATTGGGTTGTTCACCTCGGTGGTATTTCCATTCCTATGGGGTCATGTCGTTCTCCTTGGCAGACTCGTGCATAACTTTGATGTGGTATTAATATCTATTGATATTGTGCCTTCGAGGCCGGTTATGACATTTTAGTGATTTCGTAATAATCCATGTTTGGAAGTTTATTATTAAAGCTTATTTGCGTGTTGTTACTTGTTGTGCTTTATACATGTCTATTTTATGTATTTATTTATTTGACCACTAGTAAGTGTCAAGTCAACCCCTCATCACTACTTTTTTGAGACTATATACTTATTGGGTACACATTGACTTACGTATTCATGCTGCACTTCTGCACTGATTATGCAGGTACTAGGACATGTACTTCCAGTGGTCACACGGGTGTGTAGATGCATTAAGGAGACTTAGTGGTTAGTTGTCTTCTATGATTCGATTTGCAGAACCCAGAATCCTCGTTTATCTTATTTATTGTATCTGTATATTTCATTTCAGACAGTAGCTGCAGTGGTTTTTGTATATTCCCTAGTTGGATCGTGCCCTATAACACTAGGTTTTGGGGGCTTCTAGTAGACTTTCACAGTTATGCTTGTTCTTACTTTGCTTTATATATATTCGTACTCGTTATTTTGGTAAAGCAGTGTGTATGTTTCCATGAGTTCTAGATTTAATTTTTTTTATCTAATGAAATTTCTAAGTTTAAAGGTTAAAATGGATAATTAAATTGGAGGTTCACCATTGGCTAGACTAAAAAGATTAGTGGGCGCTATCACGGCCTATTATGGGAATCGGGCCGTGACTATTTGGTATCTGAGCCCTAGGTTCACATAGCTCTCTCGAGTAATGAGCGGGCTTAGTAGAGTCTTGCAGATCGGTGAGGAGACGTCCATACTTATCTTCGAGAGGATATAGGGTGTTAGGAAACTTCTCTTTCTTCATCTCCTATCGTCCAGTTGATGTTGTGCTAAGTATGTTTATCTTATTCTCTTATAGATGGCGATAACGTGTGCTACGATTGTACCCGGTGGTAGAGGGGATGCTCCCCTAGTTGTTAGAGGCAGACGCAAAGGCCGATGGAGGCCACAACTCGTGTTAGAGGACGAGGACATCCTAGAGTATCTCCAGTAGTACCACTAGTGAATCCAGTGAGGGATCCTTTTATTGAGGAGCAAGAGGAGGTACTTGTAGCTAAGTCAACCCTAACGGATTTTATAATCGGTCTTTCAGGAGGTCATGGGTTGTATGTTGCGGTTCATGAATTTTATGACCCATGTTGGGTTATTTCCAACAGATCCAACCACATCTTTGGTGGGAGGAGGAGCACAGACCCCTACCGCTCATGATTCAGGGCACACTACTGCCGTTTATCAGACCCCAAGTGCACAAACTACTGGCCGGGATCAACCGATTGTAGTAGTTAGACCAGAGACCGGACTGACCGCGGACATTGAGGAGAAGAAGAGATTGGACAGGTTGATTAGGCTTCATCCTCCTATCTTGGGCGGTGAGTGGTCAAAGGACCCACATGATTTCATTGACCGTCGTAAGGAGAGGCTGCGTAATATGGTAGTATTGGAGTCCAACGGGGTAGACTTCACCACCTTTTAGCTAGAAGGAAAGGCTTACAGATGGTTGCAGGTTTACCTCTAGAGTAGGCCAGCAGGTTCACCTCCCTTGACTTGGGATCAGTTCACACATCTTTTCTTAGAGAAGTATACTCCACCTTCAGAGAGAAAGGAGCTTTGGGGTCAGTTTGAGCGTCTCCAATAGGGTCATATGTATGTGACTGACTACGAGGCAAGATTCACTAACTTGTCTCGTCATGCAGCTATTATAATCCCCAAGGATGCAGAGAGATTGTCGAGGTTTATTGTAGGTCTGCACTCTGAGATTCAGGTTTCTATGGCTCGTGAGGCAGAGATGGGGATTCCATTCTTACAGATTGTAGAGATAGCTTAGAGGATCGAGCGTATCCGCAACTAGAGTAGAGAGTTTGCATTTATGGATAAGCGGCCTCGGCATTTTGGTGGATTCAGTGGCGCCCCATCTGGGGGTAGAAGTCAGTTCATGAGGGGCCAATCTAGCAGGCCCATGTATTCAGCACCACCGCCTGCTCAGAGTGCTCCGGCACGACCCTACTTCAGTGTTATTTTAGAGAATACTTAACTTCTACCATCTATTCAGTGTTCCTCCAGTGGGTATTCAGGTTATTAGGGTCAAACTCTAAGCCAAGAGTTTACCACTTAGAGAGGTTTTTTTGAGTGCGGGAAGTTGAGCCACATGAATAGGTTTTGTCCCAGGCTTCGGTGCAAGGCAGTGCAACAGGACCATCGGCCCATAACTACCACACAAGCTATAGCACCACCTGTCCTGTCAGAGGCAGAGGGCAGGTGGGTAGGGGTCGCCCTAAAGGTAGAGGACAGTCAGGTGGCGCTCCAGCTAGATTCTATGCTTTTCCATCTATGCCTGATGCAGTCGCCTCTGATGCAATAACCACAGGTATTATTTCTGTTTGTCGTAGATATGCTTTGGTACTATTTGATCCAAGGTCTACTTATTCCTATGTTTCTTCTCTATTTGATCCTTATCTATATGTATCTCATGAGTCCTTGGGTGTTCCTGTATATGTGTCCATGCCAGTGGGTGATTCTATAGTTGTGGATCGGGTTTACAGGTCCTGTATAGAGACTTTCTGCATGAGACCAGAGTAGATTGTTATTGCTCGATATATTGATTTCGAGGTTATCTTGGGCATGGACTAGTTTCTCCGTACCATGCCATTCTCGATTGCCATGCCAAGACTATTACATTGGCGATGCCTAAGTTGCCTTGATTGGAGTGGAGGGGTTCATCTATTGCTACTTCCAGTCGGATTACTTATTTATTGAAGTTGTACATATGGTCGAGAAAGGTTACCTGGATTATCCTTTCTTTGTTCGGGATACCACTATAGAGACCCCCATGAGAGATTCAGTGCCGGTGGTACAAGAGTTTTCTGATGTATTTCCTTCTGATTTACAATTTATTCCACCAGATAGAGATATCAATTTCGGCATTGATTTGGTGTCAGCCCCCAGCCTATCTCTACTTTGCCTTATCACATGGTTGCAAAAGGCTTTAGGAGTTGCTCGAGAAAGGGTTTATCAGGCCAAATGTGTCGCCTGGGGTGAACCGGTATTATTTATGAAGAAGAAGGATGGGAGTATGTGGATGTGCATTGATTACCGCCGGCTGAACAAAGTCACAATCAACAATAAGTACCCATTGCCATGCATTGATGATTTGTTTGATCAGCTACAAGGTGCTAGAGTGTATTCAAACATCGACTTGGGATCTAGGTATCATCAGCTGAAGATTCAATCTTTGGATATTCCGAAGACAGCTTTCCGAAGTAGATATAGGAACTTTTTGAGTTTTTAGTGATGTCCTTTGGCTTGACTAATGCCCCGGCAACATTTATGGATTTGATGAATCGGGTGTTTAGGCCATATCTTGACTCATTTTTCATTGTCTTCGTTAATGACATATTGATCTACTCATGTAGTATGGAAGATCACGAGCAGCATTTGAGGTTAGTGCTTCATATTGTGCGGCAACAAAAGTTATAAGCTAAGTTCTCCAAGTGCGAGTTCTGGTTAGATTCTATGACTTTCTTAGGGCATATTGTATCAGGTGAGGGTATTAAGGTGGATCCCAAGAAGATCGAGGTAGTTCATAATTGGCTTCGTCCTACTACAACTACCGAGATAATAAGTTTCTTGGGGCTAGCAGGTTATTATCACCGGTTTGTGGAAGCTTTCTCGTCTATTGTAGCTCTTTTTACTAGATTGACCAAGAAGGGTGCTCACGTCAGATGGTCCGATGATTGCAAGGAGAACTTTCAGAAGCTCAAGACTGCATTGACTACATCACTGATGTTGGTTTTGCCCTCCGGTTCAGGGATGTATATTGTGTATTGTGATGCTTCACGTGTTGGTTTGGGTTGTGTATTGATGTAGGAGAGGAGACTTATTGCATATGCTTCACATCAGTTGAATCCCCATGAGAAGAATTATCCTCTGCACAACTTGGAGTTGGTTGCGATAGTTCATACCCTCAAGATCTGGAGGCATTATCTTTATGGGGTATCATGCGAGGTTTACACCGATCACCGCATTTTGCTACATTTGATTAAGCAGAGGGATCTTAAAATGATGCAACTCATGTGGCTTGAGTTACTAAAGGATTATCATATTCCCATCCTCCATCATCCGGTCAAGGTGAATTTGGTCGCGGATGCCTTAAGCAGAAAGGCCGAGAGTATAGGTAATTTGGCATTCATTTTAGCAGAGGAGAGGCCATTGGCTTTGGACATTCAGCATGTAGCTGACCGACTTGTTAGGTTGGATATTTCAAAGCCTAGTCGAGTTCTTGCATGTGTTGTATGATGATCCGCACTTGTTGGCCCTTAGAGAGATGGTGTTATGGGGTGATACCAAGGAGGTTATTATTGGCGATGATGGTGTTCTAGGACTCCATGGTCGTTTATGTGTACCTGATTTGATGCCCTGAGGGAGACGGTCGTTTATGTGTACCTAATTTGATGCCCTGAGGGAGACGATTCTAGAGAAGGCACATAGTTTGTATCCTATTCATCCTGGTGCCATGAAAATGTATCGTGACCTGAGGTAGCATTACTGGTGGCGGCGGATGAAGAAGAACAAAGTTAAGTATGTGGCTAGATGTCTGAATTCCCAGCAAGTTAGGTACGAGCACCAGAGTCCAAGTAGCCTACTTCAGGAGATGGTTATAACGGAGTAGAAGTGAGAGAACATCACTATAGATTCTGTGGTTGGTTTGCCATGGACATTGAGGAAATTTAATGTCGTTTGGGTCATTGTCGACAGACAGACCAAGTCTACACGCTTTATTCTGGTGGTGACTACTTACACTTTAGAGAGGTTAGCCTAGATTTATATTTAGGAGATCGTATGGTTGCATGGCGTGCCTATTTCCATCATTTCAGATAGAGGCACTCAGAACACTTCACCTTTTTGGAGAGCTGTACAGAGTGAGTTGGGTACCCAAGTAGAGCTCAGCACGACCTTTTATCCGCAGACCGACGGGTAGTCAGAGCGGACAATTCAGATTCTGGAGGATATAGTCAGAGCATGTGTGATAGATTTCAGAGGGTAGTGGGATCAATTCTTACTTTGGTCGAGTTTGCTTATAACAACAATTATCAGTCCAGCATCGAGATGGCTCCATTTGAGGCCTTGTATGGTCGGGGATGTCGTTCCCCCCATGAGTTGGTTGGAGCCCGGTGAGGCTAGGTTATATGGTACTGATTGGTTAAAGGATGCCTTAGATAAGGTAAAGTAGATTCAGGAGCGACTTCATACAACACAACCTAGACAGAAGAGTGCGTGATTTATCATTTATGGTAGGCGAGAAGGTTCTCTTGAAGTTCTAGCCGATGAAAGGTATCATGAGGTTCGTAAAGAGGGGCAAGCTGAGTCAGAGGTTCATCGGTCCATTTAAAGTGTTGGAGCGAGTTGGAGAGGTTGCATACAGGCTTGCTTTGCATCCTAGTATATCAGGAGTTCATCCAATATTCCATGTGTCTAATGCTCTAGTGGTACCATGCTGACAGGTCACATGTGTTAGATTACTGTACAGTGCAGCTTGATGAGAGTTTGGGTTATGAGGAGGATCCAGTTGCCATTGTTGTCAGGTAGGTTCGCAAGTTGAGGTCTAAGAAGATTTCAGTAGTGAAGGTCCAGTGGAGGGGTCAACCTGTCAGGGAGGCAACTTGGGAGGCCGATTATGACATTTTAGTGATTTCGTAATAATTCATGTTTGGAAGTTTATTATTAAGGCTTATTTGCTTGTTGTTACTTGATGTGTTTCATACCTGTCTATTTTATGTATTTATTTATTTGACCACTAGTAAGTATCAAGTCGACCCCTCTTCACTACTTATTCGAAGTTAGACTAGATACTTACTAGGTATACGTTGATTTACGTACTCATGCTACACTTCTTCACTGATTGTGCATGTATTAAGACAAGTACTTACAGTGGTCACACGGGCGCGTAGACGCATCACAAAGACTTAGTGATGAGTTTCCTTCCATGCTTCGATCTGCAGAACCCGGAGTCCCTCTCTATCTTATTTATTATTTCTGTCTATTTATTACAGACAGTAGCTGTAGTGATTTTTGTATATTCCCTACATGGCTCGTGCACTTGTGACATCAGGTTTTGTGGGCTTTTAGTGGAATTTCACAGTTGTACTTATTTTTACTATCACTTTGTTTTATGTACTATTCGTACTCGTTATTTTGGTATGTTTCCATGAGCTCTAGATTTAATTTCTATTTTTCTAATGAAATATCTATGTTTAAAGATTAAAATGGATAATTAAATTGGAAGTTCACTGTTGACTTGCCTAACAACATTGTTGGGCGCCATCACGGCCTATTATGAGAATTGGGTCATGACACCCCCTCAACTTCCTCAACATTTATACGCCTACAATACCAAAAATCTCGTCTTCTCTCCGTCTACTCGAAATCAATCAGCACAATAGCCCTCTCCTCTCTTCATTTAAGAGTTTATGAAAGTACACTTGCCATATTCGTATAATATGTGAGTCTTCCATCAATACTTTACCTTCCTTATCTTTTATGCACTTCACTTGGCCTAGGTCATGTGCCTTCCTCTCTTCCTCCCCAGCCTTTGTCCCCACGTTCTTTATATAAGCGTTCAAATTCTACCGTCTTTCCAACATAACTACTAAAGTTGCCTTCTTCTTTGATTTCTTGTACTACTCCTAATTCGCCTTCTCTTCTTCATCGCCTTTGCTCTCCAATAACTTCATATACACCGTCTTCTTAGCTACCACTTTCCCTTGCACCTCTCTATTCCACTATCAGTCCCCTTTGTGCCCACCAGAGAAACCTTCCAAGACCCATAATACCTCTCTAGCTATTTCCCTAGTACAATTCGATGCTTATTCCACATATTATTTTGCATCCTCACTATTTCACCAAGACCCCCTCACCATCAACGTTTCCCTAACCCATGAGATGTATCCTTAGTCAAGGCTTCCCACTTGATCTTTGGTTGACCATGCACAACCATCTTGTTCCTCTTCTTTTTAGTCTCTAAGTCAATTACCAAGAGCCTATGTTGAGTCGTGAGATTCTCACTTTGGATAACCTTGCAGTATTTGCAAACACCTCTATCACATTTCCTAAGGAGTAGGTAATCAATTTGGGTTTTGGCAACTGTACTCTAGAAGTTGACAAGTGCTCTTCCGTCTTCTAGAAACTCGAGTTAGCTACCACCAAGTCAAAGGCTTTTGCAAGATCAAACAGCGAAGTTCCTCCTTCATTTCTATCACCAAAACTGAAATTACCATCCACATTGTCATACCCCTTTGAGGTCGACCCAATATGACCATTGAAATATCTTCCTAGTACTAGCTTCTCGATGTGTGTGATAACATACACGACCTCATCCATATCGTCCTTGAATTGTATTTTGACCTCCGCGTCCAAGATCGCTTCGGGGTGCATAAGCACTAACTGTGTCAAAAGTAATCTCTCCAACAACCATTTTGATAGCCATCAACATGTCCTTCATACTCTTAACCTCGACCACTTGCTCCCTCAGTTCTCTATCAATCAAAATACCTACTTCATTCTTACCCCTCAACCCTCATGAGTACTATTGTTGAATCCATTTACGTCCTAACTTTAGTTCCTATCTATCTAGTTTACTGGACACAAGCTATATTGATCTTTTTCTTCTAGATAATCTTCACCAACTCTATAAATTTTCTCGTCAATGTACCTACGTTCCAATACCCAAATCTAAGTTTGGAGACACCTTGCTTCCTTACCACCCTAGCCCCTTGCTTCCCCGCCTCAACCGAGGGCATGCCCTTACTCTACCATCATTTAACGCAACCACTATAATCTAAGGTATACTATGCTTCCACTAACATTCTAGCATTCGAGGAGTCTAAACGAAAGGAATAAAAACTGAGACTAAAAGGCACCAACCGACACTACAAACAAATAGGCAAACAAGTATTGTATTAAACTGAGCAATTTATGTAAGTCGCAAGAGAGAAGACAAAAAATAAGACAGGAGATCCGAAGGTACCAACTCCGGAAAGAAAGAACCTGGGTTATGGTCGTGGCTGTTGTAGCATTGCTGAAGCACCTTTCCGAGTCGATTTTCATCCTTCAACGCACTGCCGCACGTCTCTGCTGCCTCTAACTTCGCCAGCACATGTACCTCACATGCTTCTTCTCTGATAGTTGCCGATGAGTTTGGTACCTTGAATACTTGAAAACACAGAAAGGGAAGAAGAAGAAAAAAGAAAAGAAAAGATGAAGGACCGCAGAAGATCTGAAGGGCAGCGGTGATGCTCCTCAGCTCAGATCTGAAGGGCGTCGGCGACCTTGAAGAAGGGGGGAGGGGAAGAGAATGGAGAAAGAATGGAGAAAGAATGGGAGGGGGGAGAGAGAGAAAGAACATAGACGATTGGAAAGAATAGGGGCGAAGAAGAAGGGTGTAAGAAATGAAGAGGACAGAGAGGAAAAAAGTGGGGTTTACTTGGGTTTCTCGATGGGTCATCGATCGCAGCGCAACGGGGGTGGGGGTATCTACTGTTACTAGCAAGGAGGGAGAGAGTCTCAGAGCGAGGAGAGAGAGAGGGAGAGAGAGAGAGGCGATTTTCTTGCCTTACCAAAGGAATTTCATTTTATATATTCGAAAGTTTTGAAAATGCCGCCAAGTATCCTGGGGACATAGACAAATTGCCTGACAAGAAATAAACCCCCACTCTCATGGAGGGTTCAACAGATAGATTCGAACCCCCTACTCGGTCTAATTGTCCCTCTTAGTCTCATTAAAGAGTTTAATCTCCTTATTCTTACTGCTTTTCTTTGAGAAAAAAAAGAAGGGGTCGATGTATAAAATAATACACTTGGTATAAAAAACAGTACAACAATTGGCGTATTAAATTACAGTAATATTAGCTAAATATGATTAAGAGTACCAACCAAATATGTGATAAAGTAAAAGAAAATTCTATGCCAAGATTATTTCATCTCATCCCTCAAACTAAACGAGTTTTTAGAGTACTATACACTGTTTTTAAATTGAACAATATAAATACACTAGCATATTGTATAAAATAACTACATCTCAATTTCAAGCTGGTTGAAATATAAATATATTGACTTTTCATCATTCTCCATTTCTAATCATCATAATAAAAGCAATGGAGCTTTCTGAACTTAAAATGAAAAAGACGGAAAATAAAAGGGAAGAGTGAAAGAAGTAATACGAAAGAAAAGACCAAAAACTAATAACAGAGAGATTGAGAAATTAATGGGGGG
>ML380757.1:0-22955 GCA_005239525.1 Nicotiana knightiana | reverse complement strand
GGGAGGAGCGATAGAGCTAAAAAGAGGTAGGAGTGTTAATGAAAAAATGTTTGCAATTAAAGCAGATAGCTGGTGGTGGACGAGTGCCATATTTGCATTTATTGCCGCCATTGCTGACGGTGACGGCCCTTTCCTTCACTCCAAATCCCATTAATTAGTATCCACATAATGCCAAATCACAACTATTATTATGAATAATATTATTTTCATATTTCCCTTTTTATAGTACACTAGTTTTATGAATAAGGGCCTCCATCTACTCACTCGTTGCAGCCCATTATTTTATTTATAAAAACCCTCTTTCCAACTTAAATTTCTTCTGCCGCTTAGATTTTTCAGAGTCCTTTCCTTTTCTCTATTCTCCGTTCTTGTGCGTGCGCACAGTTTCTTGATGATGGCGGCTGAAGTTAGCTCTCTAGTTAGGATTATGAACGCAGCTGGTGGTGGTGGGTTGAATGAGACATCGTCTTCATCATCTTCAGGGAATAAATCAACGGTGTTGATCACAAGGGACTTGCTCGGGGGTTGTCGTTCTCTTGATTCGAAGGAATTGGACCTCGACTTGCAGGTTCCTTCTGGCTGGGAAAAGCGCCTAGACTTGATGGTACCAATCATTTGCTAACTCTGTTTTACTCCTATTTGACCTTCTCCTTTATTCCCCCTAAAGAAAGGATCTTAAGAAGCTGATGATTGTTGCGTATGATGTTGGTTTCCCCTGTTTTCTTTTTGTAGAATCTGTCGTTTTGTTTAACTTGCTGCTAGTTCCATGATTATTTAAATCAGAAATTATCATTCTTAATAAATATTGTTCCACTCCGTTGGCATTAGCAGCATTTAGTAATGGAATTGATTAGGATATTTACAGAGGGAATTTATCTTTCACCATAATGTCTGTCTGATCTTAATTATCTTACCATATGAGTATCTTGCTAAATTATTCTCTGTCCCAATTTCAGATTTTGAGAGTAACTTTTTAGGTTTGATCGTAATTCAAACAGAGTGTCTTTATGTTACATGGTCGCAGCATTAAGTACTCACGTTAAGGGCTAATTCTCTTCTGTATGTCCATTTTATTATTCTATGTGAGGGAAACATGATTAAAGCGCAATTGTTTTATCAGTATCCCCTTGGATACATAAGCTTTTTATGAATAAAATAATTTAAAGCATTTGTGCTAGCTTGGCTTGGTTTCTCTGATGTTTTAACTTGAAAGTGAATCATTCCTTTAGTGAGCTATTTGATCATCTCATTATTTTGACACAGTGAGGTGTGATCTTTGTTTTGCGTTGTAACATGATAGTAGACCATTTGATTTGTTTTTCTATCTTGTTTCCACTGAGTCATCGCAATGATGTAACATTCTAATTGAAAAGTACATTGTTCATTTGCAACAGTCAGGAAAAGTATATCTACAGAGGTGCAATTCTTCAAATTCTTCGTCGACGACCATGGAACAGAAGCAACAAAACCATCAAACAGTTGGAAAGCTTCAAGACCTTAATTTCCCTCCTGCATCAAAGCAGCCGCTCAACCTCTTCGATGAACCCAACTTAGACCTTAAGCTGCATCCTTCATCATCCACTTCACCATCATCATCTAGTTATCACAGCGTATGCACCCTGGAAAAAGTGAAATCAGCTCTGGAAAGAGCAGAGAAACAAATAACCCGGAAACGGTCAATATCAGTGTCAATGTCATCATCTCCAACTTCGAATTCCTCATCCTCAATCGTGGATACGGAGATTGATCAAGAGAACCTATGCCCTTCCCTTGCTGCTGGTTGCCCAAGTTGCCTTCTTTACGTGCTAATATCAAAGAGTGATCCTAAATGCCCTCGATGCCATACTGTCGTTCCATTACCTGTGGCAATGAAGAAGCCTCGGATTGATCTTAATATATCCATATGAGAGTGAAGAAGCAAGAAATCATTTTGATATTTTTTGTAAAGATAAAAGATATAGTCTTGTAAGTTATAGAATGGTATATACATGTTTCAAAGGATGGATGTTCCTTCTTGGTAGTGTAGAATATAAAATCACCAGATGCTCTTTGTGCTTGCCTGCCTTTCCCCCTCATTTTTGTTGATTAATACATGCTTGAACATTATTCAATTTTTGGCTATCTGCATGTACTACTATATATTTGAGGCTCCTGTTGTAGTTACTATTGTAACAGTGGTAATTTAGGCATGGTAATGGCCTATAATTGCTAGTGGTACAACAGTCAAGTCATGAATGGAAATCTTGACATTCTGGCCGTGCAGTATCTACGTGTGATTTTTGAATTGTTCGGAAGAAAGCTTGTATAAGATATGGAATTGTTGAAACCTTTGTTTAAGACATGCAGTATCTGCCTTAGATGCGCAAATGTACATACAACAACATACCCCTACTTTTGTGAAGGGCGCAAATGTACGTAATTGTTGGTATTTTACTGTTAGAGGAAGGAATCGGAGGAACTCATTGCAAACAGGAAAGAGTATAACCACTTGAAGGGGTTTTTGTCATTAATGTACCAAGCATTAAACAAAGCCAAAGAGTGGCCCTTAGTCTTAAATCGGTCTATCAAAAGGTTCTTCTTTATTTGCCCAATCCAAAATTTGTAATGCAATTCATTTCGAGATTCTGAGGAAATGTAGAGCAAAACTCTTATTTTATTCTTATTTCTACACTATAGTATAGAGAATATTAATTTAGAAAGAACATGATATTGTATCCTTGAATGTCATTGAAAATATTAATTCAGAACGACCATGAAATTGTTCTCACACCATAACGAAAGAGTATAAGTTGTTGTAGGGTTTAAGGCTCTAATGGTCAGTACTCAGTTGTTTAATTGAATGGGAGCTGGGACTTGGATCAATATCCATTTGGCCCTCGCGCTTTCTGAAAACTATGACTATTTAAGACAGTATGTCAAACCAAAATAGTTTTGTAATCAATGATACTTACATTTCCCTTTCAAACATTAAGTACAAATACCTAATTTCTTAGAAGAGCTTAAATCCTTTTCTTCAATTACATTCGCTATTAATTTTTCTGGCTATATTTGAATGTGGTTGCTGGCTTGTTGCTCATGACGAATAGGGCAACTTTGGTTTTTCTCTTTTAACTTTATACGCTCCTAAATGTGTAGTTTTAGTGTCTTCTTTAAATTTTGTTGAAATAAAGGTGAAAAAATGTCACCGAAACAAAAATAAGGAAAAACTAATGAGTTGTAGCAGTAAAATATAAATATTGTTTTTATATTCTTTTTATGGTTATTTTATGCTTGCGATGGTAAGGAAAATCGGGTAATATGTATTCTTATTTTAGGTTATAACTACTAAAATTAGATTAGTTGGTTTGATGTAAATACGGTACGATAAATGTTTACCGTAGGACTGGTATGTACGCGCTATAGAATGAGTTTAGAGAGTGTCTGGTCTTGGAAACAGAGTTGGAGTGTAAAGAAAGATAAACCATTTTAACTGTGGATGAATGAATCTTAAAGTCAGATACATAAATGGAGTTGCAATTGATGTGGGAGCCTGCATATAGAAGACTATGATAAAAGCATTCTGCTTCATAAATTAAATGGTTGAATGGAGTTTCCATCCACCTACATTTAGAGTTGATGACTTGCTTCTTTGGTTCAACTTAATTGCCACATTTACTATACATTTTCAATTTTGCACCTAACTATCATTAAATACCTATCGTTTGTATCTTTTAAAACCACTCACACCTACCGCCTACTATCTTTCTAATGATCTCTATCTTCTTTTATCATATTTTTCACATTTTATTTAATTTTTTTTGGCTTTTCCTACAAATTGCAATTATTTAAGATGGGTGGAGCATTTATTGATTTGCCAAAAGAAATTAGGTCCCTGCCATTTGCTTATCAGTCAAAATCTTTTAAATACGCCGTGAATTTCTGCATTTATTATAGAGTAAATCCTAATGAATCTCTTTGACTTCTTAAGAGTTAAGAAAATACTCCACTTTTTCAATCGATGAAGAATCCCAAGAGATAACGTTAATCATCATGCCAATACACCTACAAACCATTTGAATGCTTACTATTGCTATTTTTCTTTACTTCTTAAAATTTGACCAAGTAATACGTTAGAGAATCATTAAATAACAAAAACGAAAGATCTTTTTTCACACAATAGCCTAGTTTGAAATAAAAACTATGGTTAATTATGCTAAACACTCTTATAATATAACGCAGTTTTGGATAAACCCCTTATACATTAAAATCAAATATTTACACCCTATATATGTAATACAGAAATTTTATAGTTACACCTCCTATGAGGTATATCTACAACTAAGTATATTAAAATATAACTATTAAAATACAAGTGAAATTATAAATAATTTTTTTAACTTATTTATTTTATGAAACTTAAAAAAAGGATAGATATTTTTGTTGAAACTTTTTTTTAAAATCTCTGATTAAAAAAGAGAATAAATGTTTTTTGAAACAAAAAACACATAAATAAGAAATTAACATAAGTTACTTAATAAGATATACAAACTATTAGTAATAACTTTACTTGCACTTTTGTATACGGCTAAAATGGAGAGCCCGATTTTACGGTCATTTCGACGCTTAGAAGGCTCGAAGGTTCAAGTTTTTACAATGATGGGGCATGTCGAAGGTCCTTGACCTCGAGGCAGTACAAATCGAAGGTTAACATGGAAAGGCGGAAAATTCCCAAGGGACGTGTGGTTAAAGCTGACAAAATACATAAAATAGTACAACCTCGTACCGTGGAATTAAATGGTTGTACCAGCCATATCTCTTTGCATTAATTACACATGTACTATGTTGGGATTCCCCCTCATATATAAAGGGGACTCTTGTCACTTTGTAACACACATGATATTCAATACAAGAACAAGAACATCATTTGCTCTCTAACAAAAATATTTTCTACAATTGCTTCATTAATTTATTGCTTCTCATTTATTGTGTTCTTGAATTATTGATCATTAATTACTTGTTATTGATCATAAATAGGTCATTCTTAAGGCCTTCAACACTGTTATACTATTATCGATAGCCCCTAGTCAAGCTTCTAAAGCTCGACCTCGAGGCCTTTCCAACCACCATCGCGACTGGTCTCTCCGTTGCCCGGTTTGCGTAATCTCATTTTTGGCTCTTATTTCATTTCTCTCACTTCACACTCAGCATCTACTGCCTAAACAACCGGTATTAAAAGAGATCACATATTTTTAGAACCACATAATCAAATATAATTGTAATTATCATTTTCAAGGTAAACAGTTTGGCACCCACCGTGGGGCTAAAAATAATAGTGATTGTTAAAACACAAGTTATTCTTCACACTTTTTCTTGTCCAAGAATCTTCAATTTCAGGTCAGAAAATGTCTAACTCAGTAAACGCTCATGAAACAACGGTCCTGAGGACCACGGAGAGAATGGCGCAGCTGGTTTAGGTACCGGTGTACCACCGCAAAACCCTGAAGGGGCACCAGTGCAAATTCCTGTCGATGAAGGCTCAGGCAATGATCAACATGTCGATGTGAGCTCTCATACAGACGGAAACGTTTGTGAAGGAGACCAACGTGAAGCACAGGGAGCCCCTGCTCAAAGGGAAAGGGAAGTTAGCCTTCATGTCATTTTTGAAATGTTGCAGGCATAACAGGTGGTTATTGTTCAGCTACAAAGCCATCGAGAACCCCAAGCACAACACCACCAGAAACGGCTCCTCGAGTCGAACAGGCACCGGAAAGATCGAGCAATAATGGGTCAGCAGCCGACCCCGCCATTATGAAGATGCTCGAAGACCTCGCAAAGAGGATTGAATCGGGCTAAAAAAAGATAGAAGCTAACGACAAAAAGGTGGAGACCTACAACTCGAGGGTCGATAAGATCCCAGGCGCACCCCCGATTCTGAAAGGTGTAGATTCAAAAAAGTTCGTGTAAAAGCCATTCCCATCAAGTGCAGCTCCGATGCCTATCCTGAAGAAATTCAGAATTCCCGATCTCTCGAAGTACAGCGAAATATCGGACCCCAATGAGCACATTACTGCCTACACTTGTGTTGTAAAAGGGAACGACCTGAGAGACGAAGAGATTGAATATGTTCTATTGAAAAAATTCGGAGAAACGCTATCCAAAGGGGCCATGATGTGGTATCATAACCTGCCCCTGAACTCGATAGATTCATTTTCCATGATGGCGGACTCCTTTGTGAAAACACATACTAGTGCTATCAAGGTCGCTACAAGGAAATCTGATGTTTTCAAAATCAAGCAAAGGAAGAATGAGATGTTAAGGGAGTTCGTGCCCCGCTTTCAATTGGAACGAATGGAATTACCACCAGTCTCTGACGATTGGGTGGTACAAGCTTTCACTCAGGGCTTGAATGAGCGAAGCTCGATAGCTTCAAAATAGCTGAAGCAGAATTTAATCGAGTACCCTGCCATAGTTTGGGTGAATGTGCACAACAGGTATCAGTCGAAGATCAGGGTCGAGGATGGCCAATTGGAAGCCCCCTTGGGCTCGGTGTATCCTATCAGATTCTTAGCAAAGGGATTGAGGCCTCCAGAAAGAGAGCCAAGGCCAAACAAAGAAAGGTATCAACCGTACGTAGAAAATCGGAGAAATATCCTGAGATGTAACGTACCTCGAAGTGACCAAAGGATGGACCGAGGACAGAATCCTCGGGGACTCTTGAACAAAGTAGGGTTCGACAGGCACACATGGCCGGTAGAGGTACCCCAGCTATCTGAGTACAACTTCAGCATCGATGTTTCAGACATCATATCGGCCATAAGTAGATCAGGGATACCAGGTGGCCGAGACCCGTGCTATCAGATCCTTCGCAGAGGAACCCCAACTTGATATGTGAATCTCACGATACCCATGGTTATAGGACCGAAGATTGCAGACAGCTTCGAGAAGAGGTAGCCCGCCTAATCAGCAAAGGGTACCTTCGAGAATTTCTTAGCGACCGAGCTAAAAATCAATTTCAGGAAAGAGAGGAAAATAAGAAAAATGAAACAGAAGAACCACGACACGTCATCCACATGATTATTGGTGGAGTCGACATCCCTCAGGGGCCTAACTTTAAGCAAACGAAATTATCCATCACTAGGGAAAAGTGAACTCGGAGCTACATACCTGAAGACGCCCTTTCATTCAGCGAAGAGGACATCGAGACCTTATCCCAACCTTATAATAGCGCACTGGTAATTTCTTTTCTTTTCAATAAATTTCAAATTAAATGTGTGCTCGTGGATCCAGGTAGCTCGGCCAACATAATTCAGTCGAGGGTGGTAGAGCAACTCGGGTTGCTCGACCAAATCGTACCCGCGTCCCGAGTCCTCAATGGATTCAACATGGCAAGAGAAACAACGAAAGGGAAAATCATCCTCCTAGTCAACGTGGTCGGCACAATTCAGGATACCAAGTTTCACGTCATCGAAGGTGACATGAGGTACAATGCATTGCTTGGAAGGCCATGGATTCACAATATGAGGGCGGTTTCATCAACCCTTCATCAAATGATGAAGTTTCCTACGAAGGATGGAGTAAAAACAGTATACAGAGAGCAGCACGCAGCGAAAGAAATGTTCGCAGTGCACAATGTGGCACCGAAACCCTTCTACATCGAAGGAGCCAAAAAACAAGCAAACAGCCGAGTAACAATCACGAACCATATCCTCATAGGAACAAAGGACCGTTCCGCGTCCTCAGAGCAGATAACCAAAGCATATCAAGGCTCGAACGCCATCGCAGCTAAGGTAAAACCCTCTCCCTTTTTCTTTCACACTTTATGCTAACCTGTGTGCATGTGTTCGATTGAAAGGAGTCGAAGCACTCCCCAGCTCGAAGAACTTAGGTTTTAAAGCATCTGTTGCTCTTTTTCCCTTACGTCGGATTTTATCCCAAAAGGGTTTTACCGGCGAGGTTTTTAACGAGGCAACATCCATATGCTACCTAAGGAGAACTCACCAAGTATTCAAGGCTTCTCTTCGATCAACCTTGAATACTGAGGGGCATCCCCTCGGGAGATCACTGAAATATGCCAAAGAGGGTCTCGATAGGAGAATGATGTATCGGACCAAACGGTCGAATGAACCGTGTCCGCATAGAATAATCGAACCCACGATGGTAAAAACATGTATACTTGTACCAAGTAATCATAGAAGTACCTTCTATCATCAAAACATTTCGCACATGAAATAAGTTTGCTATTTTCACAGAATACAGCCCCAGGGCCAAAAGTTTATCAAGCACTCAGGAACTGTCCTCGACAGTCACTCCATCGAGTCACTAAAAACTCGAATCCATAAGACCTCAGGGCCGGCAACTTTAAGCTCATAAATCCTCCTCAAGCCAATATCAACTCTGACTCAAGGACTGACCTCGACAGTCGACTCATGGCTGTAAGACCCCAGGGCTAGCAACTTCAAACTCGTAAGCCCTCCATGAGGCAACATCAAAACTGTAAGACCTCAAGCAAGGCATGTACAAATTTGTAAGACCATAAAAAGGCATAAACCCCATATCAAAGTTAAGGCTATATATCGAACTTGTAAGACCCAAAAGGCATACCCTCGATATAGACATCGTGGCTATCTGACTCGGGGATTAAAAGGCTATGGCCAAATACAATGACCACCGTTATAAGGCTCCGGCCAACCTAACGCGACTTGGAGACGTCCGACTGTTGCCATAAAATCACAGGCATCCAATTACTTCGAAAAACTTCAAAAAGAACCGGTTAAAGGTCGTACCGGCCTAAAGCGTAAGAGCCCAAGTCGCCAGCTACATCAAAGGTCATACTGATCTAAAGCGTAAGATCCCAAGTCGCCAGCTACATCAAAGATTGTACCGACCTAAAGCGTAAGAGCCCAAGTCTCCCTCTACATTAAAGGTCGTATCGACCTTACCCGTAAGATCCCAAGTCGCCAGCTACAAGTCATACCGACCCAAAGTGCCTCAGGATCGATTTGAAAACCTGAGGGTCGTTGAGCTCGAGTCAAAACTCGACTCAGAGACTAAGCCCGATACGGTTAACCAAAAAGCCTCAGGGATAAACAAGCGTAAGATCCCAAGTCACCCGCCACATTAAAGGTTGTATCGACCTTACGCGCAAGAGCCCAAGTCACCAGCTACAGGTCATACCAACCCAAAGCGCCTCAGGGCCGATTTGAAAACCTGAGGGCCGTTGAGCTCGAGTCGAAACTCGACTCGGAGACTAAGCTCGATACGGTTAACCAAAGCGCCTCAGGGCCAAAAAATCATAAGAGCCCAAGTCACCCGCTACATTAAAGGTTGTATCGACCTTACGCGTAAGATCCCAAGTCGCCAGCTATAGGTCATACCGACCCAAAGCGCCTCAGGGCAGATTTGAAAACCTGAGGGCCATTGAGCTCAAGTCGAAACCCGACTCGGAGACTAAGCCCGATACGGTTAACCAAAGCACCTCAGGGCCAAAAAAGCGTAAGAGCCCAAGTCGCCCGCTACATTAAAGGTCGTATCGACCTTACGCGTAAGAGCCCAAGTCGCCAGAAACATGTCATACAGACCCAAAGCGCCTTAGGGCCGATTTGAAAACCTGAGGGCCGTTGAGCTTGAGTCGAAACCAGATTCGGAGACTAAGCCAGATACGGTTAACTAAAGCACCTCAGGGCCAAATACGTAAGAGCCCAAGTCGCCAGCTACACCGAAGGTCGTACCAACCTAAAGCGGAAGAGCCTAAGTCGCCAGCTTAAAAAGCCCCAGGGCCAATTTATAACCCCAAGGGTTTCATCTCAAAGTCCAATTCATCGGGCTAACTATCGGCAAGAAAATCAAACCAAAGAATCTTTCATATATATATATATATATATATGTGCATTACAAATACATATTTACAACACTCCCACAGGAGTCTTACGCAAACAACAAAGCAGAAAATCTAGTCTACTCTCAGGACCAGCTCCCTCAAAGGCCCCTCGGACCAGCTCTCACGGCGGACTTCAAATATCAGCATCAGCTCAAGAAGAAAGGAAAAACTTGGCATCGATCTCGTCCGCCTCAGCCTGATTTATCTCTTCCGAGAGGTCAAAGCCCCTATCATGTATCTCTTCGAGGGTCTCCCTCCGAGACTTGCATCGGGCATACTCATTGCCCCTCCTCTCTCTGTCGAAAGCTCCTCTCAGCTCAGCTCGAGCATCGGTAGCTTCTTTCAAATAAACAGCCACCTTCTTATCGGCCTTCGCTCGAACTTCTTCAGCTTCAACCCGAGCGTCCACGACCTCGGCCTTCATATTTAGAAGATCAATCTCAAGCTTGGCAATCCTGCTCGACTAAATTGAGTTATCTTCTCGGGCATTAAAAAGTTGTATCTCGAGGGCAACAACCTTGGCCAAAGTATTCCTTTAGGCCGCAACATGTACGCTTATCTGCGCCTTCAACGCTTGACATTCAGAACTAACTTTCCCGACTTCGCCCCAAAAGCGCTCCAACGACTCTGTCTTTCCCTGCAGCTGAAGCACCAAAGCATTAGTTCCCAAAAGCAAGAAAGGAAGCACGTACCCCTTCAGGGTAAGGGTTACCTGACGCTCAATATTGCCTTCACAAATCCGGCTTCGATGCATCTCCACCCGAAGATGTATCAACTCTTTTGTCTTCTTATTGCAAAGAAGCTTGAGCGATTTTTCTTACCCAAAGCTTCCCGCAACCGGGTCTCACAGCGAAGCAGCTCGAACTTGAGTTTGTCAAAAACCTACAAAAGAGAAACTTCAGTTCAAAGAATGAAGATTCATAGCTAAAAATCCAGCAAGGCCGATCAAAACTCACCTCGGAACAGAGTCGCTGGGCCTCCTTAAAAGTTGAACATGCATCTATTAGATTGGCCCCATCGGACCCAGTTGGACCGCTATCAATAGAGGTATGCTCACTCGAAACCTCGCTTGGTCCAGGCGGCCCCTGGCCCCGAGCATCCCTCGAAGTACTTCGAGGGAAAAAACAAACGATGATGGAGGACTCTTGCTCTTTCTCTCTCGGGGAACCTCTTCTTCGAAATTAGAGGTCTCAGGCCTGACAGAATTGACAGCCTCAGAAGGGCCCCCAGCTCGAGCCGTAAACAATGAATCATCCTCACAAGGAGAGCCGATGTCCACAGAATGACCAACGTATATAAAACTCTCCTCAGTGACGACATCTCCTTTATTTCTCCGAGAAGGCCCCGCCTCATCGAGAATGCCCTCATCTATAGAGGATCTTTTTCACTTATTGTCCTCCCTCAGGCCTTCCCTCTCCTCGAAGGGGCACGGTTTCATTTCGGAAAACTCACCAACATCTGCGTGACAGAGTTAGTTCGCACAAAAGGAAACGTTCGTCAAAAGGGATACCACACGGCTCATACCGTGGTGCTTTTCTTCCCATATGCCCTTCGAGAGATCACGCCACTTGTGTTCGTCATATGTTGAGGAAACTGCCAGCCTCCGAGTCTAGTCCGCAAGATCGGGGACCTCCCCCAGCACCCACAGGACCGCTGAAAAAGAGAAGAAGAAACACTCTTATAAATTGATAAGAGCAAAAGACACTAAGGTATGACATGGAACTTATGTTTGAAGTTCCATTTTTCGGGAAATGGCAGGAACTCCGCTGGGATGATATCGACAGTCCTCACTCGAACAAACTGACTCATCTATCCTCCATTTTGGTTCTCATCATCACTGGAAATGAAAGTCCTGGTGGACCGGCGTCGTAACGCAATCAGGCCTCGATAATGCTGAAGCCGGTATAATCTAATAAGGGGGCTGAGGGTAAATTCGAGCTCAGCCTTTTCGGTAAAATACCTCATCATCAGCACTATCCGCCAAAAAGATGGATGAATCTATGCCAGGGTGACTCGGTACCTTTTGCTGAATTCGAGCACAAGTCGGTGGAGGGGGCCTAATGTAAACGGGTACGTATACACGGTCAAGAATCCATCTACATAAGTCATGATGTTCTCTTCTCAAGAGGTTATCTGCAGCATCACATTTTTCCCCAGCCACATTCTCTCCTCACGGCCTCGAGGTGGTTTTCTTCTATCGATCGGACAAACCTCGAAGCATGCTCTCGACAGCCTCGGGCATCGAAGGGTTTCTTTAATGCAAAGTCTTTCTTCGGAGCGAAGCAGTATGAGGTCAGCTCACCATACGCCGGCGATGTACCACTGGCTAGGCTAGGAGACGAGGAAGAATTTCCCTCTTCTTGGTGAACAGATTCGGGCACGGCAGCCATAACTACTCAATCAGAGATAAATAGGAAGGAATGAAAGCAGTTTTCGTAAAAATGGGAAAGGGATGAGAAATTTGAAAGGAAAGTTTAGCTTTTGCAAAGGTGAAAGAGTTAGAATGAAGAAGAAGCAAGAATATTTATAGAGCGAAAGGTGGTTAACCAACTACTTTGAAGGCCATTCAATTTCTGACAAAGTCGTCATAACATTTGGGGAAGTGTACTGGTGGGGCCACCTCGGTCACTTCACGTTCACGTCACATAAATGGTACTGTCATACGACATTCAAGAGATCAAAGCTCACATGTCGACCTAGCCTCGAGAAGGTGTCTGATCTCGAGGGGATCTACTATTGCAAGTGCGAGTTCCGAGGAGCTAAAAATCGAAGCATAAAGGTTAATTGTTGCGTAAGCATTACAGGACAAAGTTTGTGCGATATGTGGAAAAAGATATTATATTTCAAAAAATATATTTATAGGGGTGTTTTTTACAAAATTTCCCTCGAAGGGTCCCATATACAGAAAAAGGAAAAAGGAAAAAAGGAGGAAAATCTACTCTTCTCCTTCACTGCTGTCTGAGCCGCTTTCAGAGCCCTCATCCGATGTACTCGACATTACCAATTCCTCCTCCAGGGCCCTGACCTCTTCGATCTCGGCAGAGAGATCGACACCCCTGGCGCTCACTTCCTTGAGGGCTTGCCTCCTGGCTTGTGCACGGGCATAAGCAACTGCCTGAGCCAACTTCAGTTCAGCCTTATCGGATATCTCCCTTGCCCGATCATTCGCAGCAGCATCTCTCTTGTATGACGAGACATATTCATTGGCCTCAAACTTGGCCGCAGATAGTGCAACAGCCTCCTCCTGAGCACATCGGAGAAGGTCTTGAACCAAGGTTAGCTTCCCTCGAAGCACCTCCCTCTCTGAAGCTGCAGCGTCATTCAGCCGAGCCAGCTCTAGGATTTCGGCGTCCTTGGTCGCAACCTCATCTCGAAACCGCTCCACCAGGGCGTCCTTCTACCTAATCTGAAAAATGAAAAGTAGGTCAATCAACACCAAGCATTGCAATTGAAGATAAAAATGTGGGTACCGACATACCTGCTCGGAGAAGTCGACCCTCTCCCGAAGTGCTCTCTCCGAGCTTGCCCGAAGGTTGGTCAATTCCTCCTTTTTTCGAGCGCATAGAGCCTCCAGCTCGACCGACTCCGACATAAGCTTCTCAAGCTCCTCCCCACGATGGGTCAACTCATCTTGCATATTGGAGAAGGCTTGGTCATATAACTTCTTGACCTGCAACACAAAGAAGGGAAATCAGAAAATAAGAATAGAAAATCAGAGAATAGCATGTTATTTCTCAAATGTCACCTGCTTTGGAGCCTCTCGGCTTCCTCGAGAGCAACTGGGGCATCAACATCGGTCTCCTCATCTACCCCCTCAAAGTAGTCTTCAAATGCATCATCCTCTCCACGAGAGGTCTCTAGACCGGGAACACCCCTAACTTGAGCATCCCGTATCTCCCCTGGAGAAAATGACAGGCCCAAATGAAGTCCACCAGCAATATCATCCTCCATCGAGGCTTCTTCCTGACCTCGGAAAGCTCCAGTAGCAAGCCCTCCGAGCTTCTCAACATGGACTATGCCATGTCCGATGAGTGTATCGGGGACTACACCCAAACCCTCCTTGAGGGTCTCCTCTACGAACGGCGGGTCCGCATTGGTCGCCTCTAACTCAGCGGATGACCGCCCAACAGCTCTCGAAGCCTCAGCGCTTCATTTTCCCTTTGTACCAAAGGGTAGGCATCATCGCTCTCTTCCTCGGCCTGCAGGCTCTCAGCGGCCGTCGAAGACAAGATCGTGGCATCGGCCCTAGGCTTCCGAAACATTGGCCTTTTTGATTTTGGAGACTCCGCCAAGACCTCTTTCTTCCTTTTCTTATCCTTGGTGGTCTTCGGGTCCTCTTTTTCACCAGGTGGGGGTGGCCTCATCAACACGCCTTCACCAAGGCCTGCACAAACATGTTATGTCAAAAAACATCACCATCAAAAGTTATTACGAAGAATGAAAAAACAATAGCAATAAGAGTGTACCATGGTTCTTATCCTGCCATTGTGTTTTGGCCAGCTCATGCCATACACATTTGTTGTATGGGAAAGCGGAGTCTAAACGCTTGATCCATCCCAGAAGGTCCTGAACCGCACCGGGAAACCAAACAGTGGCTGCACAATTAGAAGAAAATCAGTCGAAAGAGAAAGAGACAACAAAACATGCTCAATTCAGGGGTACTTACGTTTCATATTCCATTCCTCCGTGAATGGCATTCTGTCAGCGGAGATGATGTCCGAAGTTCTGATTCTAACAAATTGGCTCATCCATCCCTGGTCTCTTTCCTTATCAATGCAGGCGAGGAACTCCTTGGTGCATCGGCGGTGCAGTTAATAAGGCCCCCGCTAAAGAGTCGAGGACTGTACAATCTGATCAAATGGTCGAGGGTGAAAGTCATTCCCTCGACCATGTTGGTGACATGTCGAAACATATATACAATCATCCGAAAAGAAGGATAGATCAGACCGAGTGTCACTCGATATTGATTACAAAAATCAAGAATCACCGGGTCAATCGGTGGAGAAGAAGAATCGACGGGGCCTAAGGTGAAGGGGTATGTATATAGACTAAGAAAGCTAGCCTTGTGCGTGACTATGCTTTCATCAGCCGTAGGGATCTCTGATCGAACCGCCTCTCCCTAGCGGCAGTCAAGTTTTACCCTCTTTATATCCGATACTACACTTATGTATCGGGACATGGGCTCGCATCGGCCCGATATAGAAGGGGGGTTTTCTATTGTGAAGTCAGAAATGGTGTCAAAAGGACCAGGGATGCATTGCTCGATGGTGGGAGGAATTTTTAACTTGCCCTTAGACGGGCGTAATGAGGAAGCAGCTCCCTCCTTTTGTGGAACCGTTTTGGAAGTTTTTGCCATGATAACTATCGAGTTTTGAAGTGAGAAGACCAAAAAACGTACACAGGCAGAAGCTAAGAATGGAAAGCACTTAGTTGAAATTTGAAGGTTTGGAGAAGATGAAGAAGATGCAAAACTATAAAAAAGCAAGTGATTGTAGTATTTATAGAGGCCCTTTGGGCGTGCTTGAAGCTGAAGAGTCGAACCTATGACGGTTCATGGGCTTCTCGAGAATTGTGTTGAATGTCACGTCATTTAATGCTCTGAAGGTACTGACGTCATAATAGGAGTATCGAAGGAGCAAAATGTCAAGACCATTTCTTATCTCTTCATTCTAAAGAAACGCGGGGACTATCTGTATACGGCTAAAATCGGAGAGCCCGATTTTACGGTCATTTCGACGCTCAGAAGGCTCGAAGGTTCAAGTTTTGGCATCGATGGGGCATGTCGAAGGTCCTCGACCTCGAGGTAGTACAAATTGAAGGTCAACATGGAAAGGCAAAAAATTCCCAAGGGGCACGTGGTTAAAGCTGACAAAATACACAAAATAGTACAAGCCCGTATCATGTCATTAAATGGTTGTACCAGCCATATCTCTTTGCATTAATTACACATGTACTATATTGGGATTCCCCCTCATATATAAAGAGGACCCGTTTCACTTTGTAACACACATGATATTCAATACAAGAACAAGAACATTCTCTGCTCTCCAACTAAAACATTCTCTACAATTGCTTCATTAATTAATTGCTTCTCATTTATTGTGTTCTTGAATTATTCTTCATTTATTACTTGTTATTGATCATAAATAGGCTATTCTTAAGGCCTTCAACATTGTTATACTGTTATCGATAGCCCCTAGTCAAGCTTCTAAAGCTCGACCTCGAGGCCTTTCCGACCACCCTTGAGACTTGTCTCTCCGTTGCCCGGTTTGCGTAATCTCGTTTCCCTTTGCTCTTATTTCATTTCTCTCACTTCATACTCAGCATCTACTGCCTAAACAACCGGCATTAAAAGAGATCACATATTTTTAGAACCACATGATCAAATATAATTGTAATTACCATTTTCAAGGTAAATAACTTTAAACATGCAAGCTACTTATAATTTTTATTTGACTATGATATTTTATTATATAGAAATTTTTATTTGTTATTGTAGTTAATTTTTCTTCCGCTTCAAAATTATCTTAAATTTACTTCTCTAGATGAAGTTTAATATGTGTAGTATTTTCATTATATAAGAGGTTTCTTTGTAATTTCAATTTATTTTTAATAATTATATTTTAATATGCTAGGTTGTAAATATACTTCATAGGGGATGTGAGTGTAAGATTTTTATGATATAGGGGTGTAAGTGTTTGATTTTTAATATAGGAGGTGCATCCGAAACCGAGTCATATTATAGAGATGTTTAGTGCAATTAACCCTAAAAACTATTTAACAAGTTAAGGTATTATTCCTTACGGTTCATATTACTTGTCTTGTTTTTCTTTTTGTATGCTCCTTAAGAATATATTAAATACAAGAATAATTTGAGTAAGTTGTCCTTATTTATTGGCTGACCTCTATTTAATACTACTTTTATTTGCCACAATAATTTCTCTCCATATTTAGAATAAGGGTAAAGGTGAAAAAATAATTAATTTTATGTTAATTTTGCAAAATGACAAGTATTTTGAACCGATCATTTAATGTGACCACGGTAAATAAAATGGATCGATGAAAATATTTTCCAGCCCCATAAGTTACATTTACTGTTGCTTACCTATGACACATGTATTAATTATTACAATTGTGTTTATTGTCTGGTTATGTTACCTTTAAAGTAGAGGCAGATCTAGGATATAAAAGGTGGTGAGTTCCGTAATTTTCTTTTATGTATATTTTATAATTGTTAGGATCGAAAAAATCAGGTGTTATGCGGAAGCTAGTAAAGAAAATCTTGAACGACGATAAATTAGACAACAAAAGAGAAACATATCAAAAGAGACATGAGCATATAACATGGTTCGGTCAATTGACCTATATTCACAGGTGGATATGGACAATCCACTATATAAAAGAGAGTATAAAATATCGAGAGAACAATCCTACAAAGATGCAAACACAAGTGACACACTAACACTTGTCCCAAAAAGTTCTCCTCCTAAATAAGACTCTCAAACCCCTAATGGCTACATTGTGGATGCTACTGAATGAGAAGGAAGAATCCTCAATTTATATAAGTTATAATTTTTTCTAAAAGAAGGAAACCCAATTATGGTAAATATATTGTTCTTTCCTTCAAGAGATAGGAAAATCAAATATGTAATAAAATCAGGACAAACACCTAATAATTCTCCCCCTTGTCCTGTAATTTTCTAACAAAATAAACTTGATTCACTTTCTTCACATAATCTTCAACAGGTCACATCTCCAAATCTCCAACACAAAGTTTGTCTCAACGTGAGTAGCACTTCGGTCAAATTTCTCAGACAAAAATTATAATTACGGTCAAATAGGTTGCGGCTAGAACTAAACCCGCTAAGATGAACATGTCTTGAACCTTGCTCAAATACCACTTGTTAGGATCGAAATAATCATGTGTCATGCGGAAGCTAGTAAAAAAATTTTTGAACGACGATTAATCAGACAACAAAAGAGAAATATACCAAAAGCGACACAAACATTTAACGGTGTTCGGTCAATTGACATGCATCCTCAGATGGAGATGAGAAATTCACTATATAAAACAGAGTATAAAATATCGAGAGAACAACCTCACAAAGAGTCAAACATAAGTGGCGCACTTACACTTGTCTCGTAAAGTTCTCCTCCTAAACAAGACTCTCAAATCCGTTATGGCTAAATTGTAGATACTACTAAATGAGAAGGAATGATCATCTTTTTATATAAGTCTAAACCTCTTCCTACAAGAAAAAGGACTAGCCAAATATGAGAGATTTATAATTTTTTTCCAGAAGAAAGGAAAACTTAATTATGGTAAATATGTAGCCCGTTCCTTCAAGAGATAGGAAAATCAAATACGGTATAAAAATTAGGACGAACACAACAATTCACCCCCATGGACTGAAGTTTCTGACAAAATTAACTTGATCCCACCTTCTTCACATAACATTCCACAGGTCGCATCTCCAAATCTCTACCACAAAATTTGTCTCAACATTAGTAGCACCTCCGATGGAATTTCTCAGACAAAAATTATGATTACCGTCAAATAGATTGCGGATAGAACGAAACTCGCCAAGATGAACATGTCTTGCAACTTGCTCTGATACTACTTGTTACGACCGAAAAAATTAGGTGTTATGCGGAAGCTAGTAAAGCAAACCTCGAACGATGATAAATTAGACAACAATAGAGAAACATGTCAAAAGAGACACAAACATATAACGTGGTTCGGTCAATTGACCTACATCCACAGGTGGAGATGAGCATTCCACTATATAAAAGAGAGTACAAAATATCGAGAGAACAATCTCACAAAGATGCAAACACAAGTGACACACTAACACTTGTCCCAAAAAGTACTCCCCTTAAACAAGAATCTCAAACCCCTTATGGCTACATTGTGGATGCTACTGAATGGGAAGGAAGAAACCTCAATTTATAGATGTCCAAACTTTTTCCTACATGAAAAAGAACTAGCCAAATATGAAAGATTTATAATTTTCTTCTAAAAGAAGGAAAACTCAATTATCGTAAATGTATTGTCTTTTCCTTCAAGAGATATGAAAACTAAATATGTAAGTGTCACAACCCAAAATTTCCTCCGTAAGATGTCGTGACGAAACCTAGTCTCTAAGACTAGGTAAGCCTAATAAATGAGAAAAATAAACTAAAATAACGACTAAAATCTCAATATCAATAGATGAATATATAACTGTAAACTGTCGTTCGACATGTACAAGTAAAATCTATAATTCATGATATAAACCACTCCCAAAACCCGGTAGTTACAAGCCACAACCGCTAAGGTAGTACTCAATATCTCTATACATCAGAGTCTAAGATAAAGGAAAGACAACATGATAAGGATACAGGGGGGACTCCAAAGTCCGCGGACGCTGGCTGATATACCTTGAAGTCTTCAAGCTGCGCCCCAACGCTCTACTATTGAGGCGGATAAGATGTACATGGGTCTGCACAAAAATATGTGCAGAAGTATAGTATGAGTACACCACAACAGTACCCAGTAAGTGCCAAGTCTATCCTCGGTAAAATAGTGACGAGGTCATGTCAGTGCCCTACTGGATATAAGAAATAAGGTAGAAGGTGAAATGATAATAAGGAATGGCAGGTAAACAACAACAATGTACGAAAGAGCACCAACACAGGAAAACAATAAGATAATTACAACACATAAGGAAAAAACATCTTACAAGTTAAGGAACAACAAAAAAACGAACAACATATCAAGAAAGGAAATCAACAGGGCGCTCCCGAGGTACCTCCTCATAGTCCCAAAAGTAAATATCTCACCACGGCACGACTGAAACCTCATGTAAACAACAATAATCGCATGGTAGAAATCTCGTGCCAATAACACTCCATAGGGAAGAAACCTCGTATCAATAACACTTCGCATGGAAGAAACCTCGAGCAAATAATACTCCTCATGGAAGAAACCTCGTGCCACAACCAAACACTCAACTCGACAAGAATCAGAAAAATCAACACGTAGTAAATGAAACAATGATATTACAAGCAAGGAAATCCTACAGTTAAGGAACAAACACGGAAATAAAGGAAATAGGTAATTCAACTAAGCATGTTGTACAAAAAGCAATTATGAGATGGGACATGTAGGCACGTGAACTTAGCTAAGAATGATGACTACACATGCTAGAATAACTGAATTAAGGCATAGAAAGGAAACTAATTAGCAAAGAACGAAATTTTAACATTTAACACGCGTACGCACTCGCCACCTCACGTACACGCCACTCACATATCATAAATTATTACAACAGTACCAAATCCTAAGGGGATTTCCCCCACACAAGGTTAGACAAACCACTTACCTCAAACCTGGCTCAATCGATCAATAAGAATACCTTTTTCTCGACTTCTGAATGGCCCAAATCTTGCCAAAACGATTACTTACTATAAATATAACTATGAGAAACTAATCTAAATAAAGAAATCAGGACTTTAACAAGAAATCGTCCCAAAAAGTCGACCCGGGCTCACGTCTCAAAATCGGGTAAAATAAATCGGAATACCCTTCAACCACGAGTCCACCCATACCCAAATTACACAAATCTGATACCAAAACCTCGATCAAAACCTAAAAATTCAGCCTAAGAACTTTCTTCCATTTTCTCCCAATTTTTCACCTCAAATCACTAATCAAACGATGAAATTAAAGATATAAACATAGAAGTTAACTAAAATAGAGTGAGAATCACTTACCCCAATCAGTCCCTTGAAAATCTCTTCAAGAATAAATTCGAGGTCTCTAGCTCAAAATATGAAAAATGGGTTCAAATACTCATTTTTTGAAATTAATACTGCTGCCAAAGTATTTCTTCTTCGCGAACGGAAATTAGCCTCGGTTCGCAAAGCAAAGAATGATGGTGCCCCACTTTTCTTCTTACACGAACGCGGAGCACTGGCACCTCATACCTACGCGATCGCGAATGACCTCACACGATCGCGATGAACAACCACGTGAATCCCTAGCCTTCACTTCCTCTATGCGAACACGATCTTACCCATGCATTCGTGATTCGCTGCTGCTCCAACCTACGCGATCGCCAACCCAATCTCGCGAATGCGTAGAACTATATCTCAGCTTCCCCCAAGAACATTTCGCGAACACGGCTCCACACACGCGATTTCATACAACAACACCAACACCAGCAAAATCTGCAATCTCCCAAGTTACGAAATGCGCCGAATATGGTCCGAATCACACCCGAAGCTCCCGAGATCTCAACCAATTATACCAACCAGTCCTAAAACATCATAGGAACTTAGTCGATCCTTCAAATCACATCAAACAATGCTAAAATCACAAATCGCATCCCAAATTCAAGCTTGATGAACTTATAAACTTCTAAGTTCCACATTCGATGCCGAAACCTATCAAATCAAGTTTGATTGACCTCAAATTTTGCACACAAGTCACATTTAACATTACAGACCTACTCCAACTTTCGGAATAAGAATTCAACCCCGATATCAAAAATTCCACCCCGTGGTCAAACTTCCCATAAACCTTTCAATTTTCCAACTTTCGCTAATTAATGCCGAAATGACATACAGACCTCCAAATCAATATCCAGACGAGCTCCTATGACCAAAATCACCATACTGAGCTATTGAAATTGATGAAACTCTATTCCAGAGTCGTCTTCACACAAGTCAAAGTACGATCAACTCTTACAACTCAAACTTCAAACTTAGGGACTATGTGTCCTATTCCATTCTGAAGCTCACCCGAACCCAACACCAAGCATCCCCGCAAGTAAAGTAGACATAAAATAAAGAAGAGGGGAAAATAAATAGGAGATCGGGGTTAATACTCTTAAAATGACTGGCCGAGTCGTTATAGTAAGAAAATCAGGGCAAACACCTAACAATAATGACAAATACGAAATTTGTTAGGAATGTTTGTTCAACTTTTTTGAGTTTATTCGGGTCAACCAAATAGGTATTTTTTATTTACAAAGACAAAAATTACATCTCAGATATTAATAAAAACAAATGTAATTGTCATTTTGAATAAGGAATTACACCTTCAATATAACAAAACAAGTAAAATCTAACATTTTCACTACGAAACTACATCTTTTTGGTCTATTAAAAATAAATTTAATAACATTTTCAATAAGGAAATTACATCAATCATAATAAGAAAATTTAAGAAAATATCTTCAATACATAAATTATACCCCATAAGTATAGAACTAAAGAAACTACAAATTCCCAAAAATTAAAATCATAAATCTCATCTTTCTTAAGCAATGATTGTGAGATTTTTATCATAATTTACTAATAAAGAGATTCTAATTATATTTGATAACCATAGATTAACACAATTTTATAAGATATAACAAAAAAGATGATTTTTTTTACTTCCTTTAAGACCCAAGTTTTTCGAATTTGAAAGAAGAAAAATTTCATAAATTTGAGATTAAGAGGAAAACTTATTTTATAGAATTTTAAAATTTTGGGGTCTCTTTTTTTGAGTGTTCTTACTCGACCACATATAAATAATAGAATAGAGAAAAGAAAAATAAATAAAAAAATAAAACGAAAATAAAAAATTGGGAGTTAGCCGAAAAAGAAAATGACTTGGACAAAAGCAAATAAAAAGTACAAAGAAAAGGAAAAGTCGGGGCAAGGTATTAAATAAATTCCAACTTGAATTTTACACACGAAAAAAATATTCTAAAAAGTCTACCAGCCATGACACATTTATCAAGTTTACGGCTACGGGTAGCAGGATCAAATATTTAATCTAATTAAAATTTTTTTTAACATAAGCATACAAAATTTTTATTATTATAGCTGGTGAAATGCCACCCCATTTTAAAAGGGTAGATCCGCTCCTGATTTAAAGCCTTTACAAAATACAATTAGTAACCTTTCTGTGAAAAGAGGCATACCGCGATCCTTAAAAGTTACTTATGATAATTATTATTTATATCTAATTAGAATAAATGACAGAATAAAATGTTCATTTGTCGTACTGATAAGGAAACAAAAGTAAATAAGGAATATTCTAGATTTGTATATTTCCTATGTTATT
>ML380756.1:19589-43818 GCA_005239525.1 Nicotiana knightiana | reverse complement strand
CACCCCCTCCCCCCAGCTCACCTACACCCATGTGCGGTCGCAGGCCCACTATGTGATCGCACAGTGTACCTGACTCCTCCCCCTTTTCAAAGCTATGTGATCACAGCTATAGCTATGCGATCGCATAGAACAACACATCATACACCAGCTACAACACTAAAACACCTGATTTTCTAAGGCTTTTTGCACTCCGACGCTTACCCGAAACTCCCCCGAGCACTCGGGGCTCAAAACCAAATACACACATGACCTCATAAACATCCTACGGACTTATTCAAGTAATCAAAACACCAAAATAACATCATAAACATCGAATTAAGCCTCAAAATCAATTAAATTCCTCTAAACTTCAAAAACTTCTAATTTTTCAATTTTCGATCCGAATTACGTCAAACTAAGTCTGTTTCTCGCCAAATTTCACAGATAACACATATAAGACATATTGAACCTGTTCCGGGCTCCGGGACCATATACTGGCCCAGTTTCATAGGTTTCACATCAAATCTCATTTTCAAAAACCTTTATATTTTTCAGAAAATAATTTTCTTCAAAAATTCATTTCTCGGGCTTGGCACCTCGGAATTCCATTCCGAGCATACGCCCAAGTCCCTTATTTTACTATGGACCCTCCGAGACTTTCAAATCACGGGTCCGGGTCCGTTTACCAAAAATGTTGACCAAAGTCAACTTTATTAAAATTTCAAGACAAAAATATCATTTTTATTAATTTTTCACATAACGGCTTCCCGGCTATACGCCTGGGCTGCGCACCCAAATCGAGGTGAGATATAAGGAGGTTTTCACGGCCTCAGAACACAAATTTAGCTAAAATTACTTTGGATGACCTTTTGGGTCATCACATAACCGGTTTCAACGCCGCTTTAACTCCTCAACCATTGCCAAACGATCCGAAACTAGCCAAACATTGCGCAGATGAATAAAAATATATCCCAACACTCCACTCAGTAAGTCAACAAAGTCAACTCCCGGGCCCACATGCCCGGATTCTGAAAATTATCAAAATAAATATTACCTATAACTTATATAATCGATATCCAAAAAACAATCCAATTTTGTCCATGAATTGACCCTCAAATCAAGGATTTATTATTTCTATACTTTGGGGTTCAAACTACTAATTTCTACAAATCAAATACAGATAAAAATAATAACTAACGGGAATAATCATGGATAAATATATAATAAAAGGTTATAGATTTACCCCTTGTTTAGACGAGAACAATGCCACAAAAATCACCTCAAACGGAGGTCTAGAACTTAAGATATCCTCAAAATACTAAAATGCTCGGTCGGCCCATTTAAAACACTACCCAAGTGATTTTTGTTCTTCATGTTCGGGGGACACCTTCGCGTTCGCAAAGGGCAAATTTTGCATTCACCGGTCAAGCCATATTTCCTTCTTCACATTCGCGGGACCTCCTTTATGTTTGGGAAGAACAAAGCTCGCACCAGAAACCATCTATCTTTTTCGACACAAAAATTAAATGGGCGTAACTCTGTCATACGACCTCAGAATTCGATGATTCTCGTTGCTATGGTTTCGTGATTACGTACGGATCTAATGGCTCAATATAATCTCAAATCAAAGGTTGTTTTATTAATATAGCACCCTTTATGTCCAAAGAAACGACGTTGAAACATCAAATGGGAACGCTACACAACCCAAATACATCTGAAACACATACAAGGCCCCCGGGACCCGCCCAATCACACACACCAGTCTTAAAACATAACACGAACCTACTCGAGGCCTCACATCGCACCAAACAATATCATAACTACGAATTGCACATGAATTCAAGACTAATGAACTTTTAAACTTCTAAAATTCATGTCGAACCATACCAAATCAACCCGGAATGACCTCAAATTTTGCATGCAAGTTCCAAATGACACGGACCTATAACAACTCCCGAAACCACAATCTTGATATGATATTAACAAAATCAACTCTCAGTCAAACCTATCAACCTTCTAAACCTTCAATCTTTCAACGATAAAATCGGACCTGATAAAACCGGACCTGATAAACCTATCAACCTTCTAAGTCCAAAATCTTTATCCGGACCTGATAAAACCGTCAAAACTCCGATCCGAGGCCGTTTACTCAAAATTCAAACCTTGGTCAACTCTTCCAACTTAAAACTTCCAAATTGAGAATTATTCTTCCAAACCAACTCTGATCTTCCCAAAAATCTAATCCGACTAGACATACAAGTCATAATACATGAAGTGAAGCTACTCAAGGTTTCAAACCGCTGAACGACATTCTAGAGCTCAAAATCACCGGTCGGGTCATTACATTCATAATATTTTATTTTCAATTTTTTTACACAACCAACCAACTTAGGTCAGTTTGTTTTTGCACAAACATGCGGGAAACTATTTTGGCGCCCCCAAAATTTATTTTTTAAGAAACGGGCTAATTTTGGTCCATTTTTCATGTAAAATAAATTAAAATTAATATTTCAGCCGATCATTTTCAAAAACCAACCGAATACGGTATGTAATTTTTATATTTTTAATCGATCGGTTATTTTCGCGCGAAAAACAATTAAAGAGTACAAATAAAATAATATAAAATAAAAGTTTTAAACCAAAATGTACCATTGGTCTAGTGGTAAGAATCGTATCCTGCCACAATACATATCTTGATTCGATTCCTAGATGGTGCATATTTTAATTACATAATTAAAAGTACCGACTGACTTCGACCGGTTTTTTTGGCAGATCTTTTCTATTTTGGTCGTTGTGAAATTTAATTGACCGGCCGAAATCGGTCGGAAATTATGAATGACTTCGGTCGCTAATGATTACCGATCAAACTTCTTTTGACGGATTAAAGTCGATCGAAAATCAGTCAGTTTTTTTAATTTTCTGACCCATTTCGATCGGTATTCCTGGATAATTTTTCTCAGTTTTCTAGCAGTGATATCCAATAATACAAACTAAATAACATGTCCCCTATCCAAAACGTGATTATGCAATTACTTGATATCATCTATACTATAACTTAACAACATTATTCATCAGATCTGGTCTCTCTTTTTATCTTTTTAATTTTTATAACAATTCCGCATCTAACATTCACAGTGCGACTAATTTGAATTTGCGCTCAAAGATTATTTGCTGAAAGGTTCATTTTATGACTTCTTATTACAATAGAGTTGAGAATTAGAACTATTAAATCACGCCATTGTTACGCGATATTTGAGCTCTTAGGAAGTATAGAAGAAGAAGAAGAAGAAGAAGAAGAAGAAGAAGAAGAAGAAGAAGAAGAAGAAGAAGAAGAAGAAGAAGAAGAAGAAGAAGAAGAAGAAGAAGAAGAAGAAGAAGAAGAAGAAGAAGAAGAAGAAGAAGAGGAGGAGAAATAAGTCGGTTCTGAAGAGAAATGCACTCAACTGCATTAAGGAAGTTACTCAGTTATTACAATGCTAATCTATATATACTACACATCTTTGAGATAATTAACTTAGCAATTGGCCACTAATTCGACTAACTAACTAACATAACTAACCACCGCTAACATGCACGGCTGTTATCCTACACCTCTATCACCCACTAAGCTGTGATGTACACAACTTTCACCAGTTTTTATTTTATCCATATCAACACCCCCTCCCCCTTCAAGCTAGGTGTTGTAAACACATTCAAAACACCTAGCTTGGACAGTAGATGATAATGTTGCACACTGCCAAGTCCTTTGGTTAGTATTTCTGCTTCTTGATCCTCTGTTGGAACATAAATGGGATGCACTAATCCTTCTTGCACCTTCTCCCTTATAAGATGGCAATCTATCTCTATATGTTTTGTGCGCTCATAAAATACTGGATTGTTGGATATTGCATTGCTGACTCATTGTCTGTGAAAAGATGGATAGGCGTAACAACTGCAACTCCCGACTCTTTGAACACACCTAACAACCAAATCAATTCAGAGACCGTCAGTGCCATACTTCGATATTCTGACTCTGTTAAACTTTTTGCAACTGTATTCTTCTTCTTAGACTTCCATGTTATCAAGGAGTCTCCAAATTTCACCAAATACCCTGTAACATACTTCCTTGAGTTAGGACAGCTAGCCCACTCTGCATCACTATAAGCCTTCAAGGTCATGTCACCTTCTGCTCTCATTAGAATTCCTAGCCTGGCTCATTCTTAATATATCTCACCAATTTTTGTGCTCTTCTAGATGAGATTATTTAGGTGCCTTCATGAATTGGCTCAAGGTATGAACTGTATAGGCAATGCCAGGCCTTGTCAAGGTTAGATAAAGGAGCTTCCCTATAAGCCTTTGATACCCCTTCACATCTGTAAGTTGTGGATCATCATTCAAATTACAGTGTGCATCATACTCTACAGTTGTCAATTTTCTATTATGTTCCATTAGTGTCATAGTTGGCTTAGAACCTGTTAGTCCTAGTTCTACTATTAGTTCAACTGCATACTTTCTTTGGCACAACAATATCCCCTTCTGAGACCTGCTTACTTCTATTCCCAGGAAGTACTTCAAAGACCCCAAGTATTTGATTTTGAAGGCTTTGTGTAGTGTAGTTTTTGCTTCATGTATTAGAGTCTCATCATCACTTGTGATCAGAAGATCATCAACGTAGACAAGAATGATAACCAACTTGCTTTTCTTCTTCAAGGTGAAAAGAGAGTGATCATGTTCGCTTTGAGAGAACCCTTTCTGTGAAAGAGCCTCTGTAAGCTTCAAGTTCCACTGTCTTGATGCTTTTTTAAGCCCATAAAGGGATTTGAGTAGTCTGCAACCCTTATTCCCTCCTTGACTACCAAAGCCAGGTGGAAGCTGCATATAAACCTCCTCTTCTAAGTCACCTTGAAGAAAATCATTATAGACATCCATCTGGTAAAGATTCCATTGATGAACAGCAGCTAATGCAATGACTACCTTACTGTGGCCATCTTGACAACTGGAGAAAATGTCTCTTGATAATCTAAGCCTTCTTGTTGACTGTACCCCTTAGAAACTAATTTGTCTTTGTATCTCTCAACCTTACCATTTGATTTGTACTTTATTTTGTACACCCATCTACATCCAATAGGAACTTCCCCTTAGTTATGTCAACCACCTCCCAGGTATTATTTTGAACAAGTGCATCAATTTCTGACTTCATAGCCTCAACCCATCTAGGATCTTTTATGGCTTCCACATAGGATGAAGGTTCTTCTTCTGATATAGCAGCTAGGAATGACTTATATCCCTGTGAGATAGAACTATAATTCAAGTAGTTTGTCAATAGATATACACAGTGTGAAGAGGAGAAGCTGGATCATGGGCAGATGTAATCCTTCAACCATGTTGGAGGTCTGGAACCCCTTGTAGACCTCCTGAGTTGTAATTTAGGCTCTGCAGTAGATTGTTGAGTTGTAGATGGATGATCAGAATTTCCCATTGCCTCATTTTCATTGACTGGATCAACCTGTGGTTCATTAGGCAGCGTTACATATGTATTGAAATCATTAAGCAATTCTTCTGTATGCTGAGTCTCCCCTTGAGTTGGAATAGCTTGATGAACTATCGGATCATCCTGTAACTCTAGGAATATTGGAGATTCTTTGGTTTCCTTCATGGATTGAAAAGGAAAATAGTCTTCTTTGAAAGTCACATCTCTATTCACAAAGAACTTCTTCCCTTTGATGTCATAAAGCCTATATCCCTTTTGTGATGTAGAATATCACATAAGAACTGCTTGTGATGACCCAAAAGGGTCATCCCATATGTTCTATCTAATTCTGTGTTCCGAGGTCGTGAAAACCTCATTCTATCTCACCTCGATTTGCATGCACAATCCGGGCATGTAGCCTGGAAGCCTTTATGTGTAAAAACTGATAAAAATAATAATTTTGTATTAGAAATTTGAATAAAGTTGACTTCAGTCAACATTTTTGGTAAACGGATCCGGACCCGTGATTTGACGATCCCGGAGGGTCCGTAGGAAAATATGGGACTTGGGCGTATGCCCGTAATCGAATTTCGAGGTCCAACTCCGAGAAATGAATTTTTAAAGAAAATTATTTTCTTTAAAATATAAAGGTTTTTGAAAATGGAATTTGAGGTGAAACCTGTGATATCGGGCCCGTATTATGGTTCTGAAGCCCAGTATAGGTTCGATATGATTTATATGTGTTATCTGTGAAATTTGGTAAGAAACGGACTTAGTTTGACGTGATTCGGACCTTAAATGCAAAACTTAATGTTTATAGAAGTTTGAAGAATTTTCATGGACTTTTAGTTTAATTCATCGTGTTAGTGTTGTTTTATGTGGTTTGAAACCTCGAGCGAGTCCGTGTTAGGTTATATGACTTGTGTGTGTGGTTGGACGGGGTCCCGGGGGCCTTGGGTATGTTTAGGATGCTCATCGGGTGTTATTAGCACTTGGGAGACAGCTGAACCATTGCTAGTTCTGGTGTCTCACACCTGCGATGGACCTTCCGCAGGTGCGGACACGCAGGTGCGGCGAGGAGCTCGCAAGTGCGGACTTGGCCCAATCCCCCAATCCTCGCATGTGCGGTTAGTTTTCCGCAGATGCGGAGCCGCAGGTGCGGCCATTTGACCGCAGGTTCGACCCCAGGCCTTTTAGTGGGTTTTCGCACCTACGATGGTATTTCCGCAGGTGCGGAATTTCTGGGCAATTATATCAGATTCGAGGGCTTAAGCCTATTTTCACCATTTTGAATTTTGGAGCTCGGGAGAGGCGATGTTTGGAGGCTTTTGCACCTGGGTAACTTGGGTAAGTGATTTCTATCCATTATAGACCAATTTCCATGATTCCAATCTTAAATCCAACCTTTAATTTCGAAAATTTTGGGTAGAAAATGGGATGAACTTCATAGACCAAATTATTGAGTTTTGATTGGGTTTTTGACCTCCGATTTGAGAGATTTTCATATGTTTAGACTCGTGAGTGAATGAGTGTCCAGAAAATATAATTTTTACCCGATTCCGAGACGTGGGCCCGGGGAACTTTATGGGCGAATTTCCTAATTTTGCGTATTAGCTTCGGACTTATTAATTATTTTGTTTCCTTGTGATGATATTTACTCTATGAAATCGAATTGTCTAGATTTGGGCCACCCGGAGTTGGGTACTCGTGGCAAGAGCGTGGTATTGAGTTGATTAGCGAAGTTAAGGTAAGTATCTTGCCTAACCTTGTGTGGGGGAACTACCCCTTAGGATTGAGTCTTCTATGTTGATTGTAGTCCGCGTACGCGAGGTGACGAGTGTGTACTCGAACTTATTTGAAAATAGATTGCCCTTTAGGGATTGTGGGTCCTTATGTTCACCGTATACGAATTGAACTTGTTATGTCTGAATTCGTGATTTCGAGTCTCATCTCTTCCTGTTCAAGTTAGAAGTACTTGCCTAACATTCCTTGTTTCTTACATGATCTTAATTGACTTAAATGAAGACTTTCTTTTTCCTACCGCAATGCCATGTCTTCTTTCATACGCTGCCTATGTGACTAGAACTAGTACAATCTCGCTCTATAAATGTCTAACGAGAAATTGGAATATCTATATGTTGGTCAAGAATGCCCGTGAGTCATACATTGTGATTTAAATAATTTTTCCTCTTAAGTACTACCTAGGTTTAATTGATGACCGCCCATGTTGATGGTATTCTTTGATGTTGCCTATTTACTGAGAATTGTTCAAACTGAGTTTATTCGGTGAAGCTAATTTTCTATGTGAGATTGGTATAGCTGATTCCCTTGCCGGGATGATTTGGTTTCTTGGTTGCGAACTTGAATGTATAGAATCGTTTCTATATTTGTCTTGTCTTCCCCTTGTTATGTTGTTCTCTCTTTGTGCTTGGCATTCCTATTAGTGACTATTTCTTATGAGAGAGTTGTTACCACTTTTGTGATTTAAGTCTTTGTATTGATTTGCTCATCGCACCTTGTATTCGACCTTGTTTACTTTCGCGTCCGTTGTGGCAATATATGTTTTTTCTGTCACATTCTGGTTGTTTTTTTTTCTCAGTGGCTGCATTGTATATTTAAATTGGGACTACGGACAGAGATCCGAGAGCTTTCCCCATGTACTGCANATATATATATTGAAAAGTATAGCTGAAAAGCAATTATCTCCAGGAAAAGTTATGTCTAAAGGACTTCTTTTCGAAAGTATATTTGAAAAACTTTTGTCTTGCAGAATGATTATATTTGAAAGAGCACTACTTGGGAAAATATGTTTTGAACATCACGTATTTTGATGATATTTGAAAGAGCAGTATTTGGAAAAGTATATTTGAACACCACGTATTTTGAAGAGACTATGTTTTTAAGATTTCTCTTTATAAAAATATATAAATATACATTCAGAGAAAGTATGTTTCAAAGAAGAAATTTCTCTATTCCGAAATGATTATATCTTAAAGTTTTCAAAATGAACTCATGATTTAAAGGTTTTCACTCGAAGGTTTGACTAGTTTTATTGAGTTTATTGGCTAAGGCCTGACGAGAATAAATTGATGTAGTGCTGAGTTGCTAGTGCTTTTATTGGGTTGTGATTCCCGCCATTTGGATTGCATTCTTTCCGTTCTCTTTGCGTATTTCTACTATGCTGTCCGTTGATCGTAATTATTAAATTTTCTTCCGTATTATTCGATCGTATCGTTAATTATATTGATTCTTTAGATAGATATTATGTTTCTGTATTTTATACATTTATGCCTTTTTACTTATCGGGCCGGTGGTGTCTTGACTAGTCCTCGGCACTACTTCACCGAGGTTAGTCTTGATACTTACTGGGCACCGCTGTGGTGTGCTCATACTACACTTCTGCACATTTTTGTATGCAAATTCAGGTTATTGTTGTTGGTAGCTGCGCAGATCATTGCTGAGGAGACTCAAGGTAACCTACTGCTGCGTTCGCAAGCTTCGGAGTCACCTTCCTGTTTTATTTCTATTCAATTGTACTTACTTATTCCTAGATAGTTGTATTTAGATTTGATAGAAAGATTTCGTAGAGCTTATGACTTGTATTTACCGGGTTTTGGGAAATTGTAAACTCTGTCAAGAATTCTATTTTGAAATTTTTAAAATTCCTTTATTATCGTTGTTTTTCAGTGGAAATGTTACGCTTACCTAGTCCCTAAGAGTAGGTTTCATCACGATACCCAACGGAGGAAAATTTGGGTCGTGACACTGCTGCTATTGCCCTTGGTGAAAACTTATCAATCTTTTCTGTAACTGTAGCATAACATAAGTAGCCCATTGTTCTTAAATGTAACAAGCTTGGCTTGGCTTTATGGAAGACTTCATATGGAGATTTTCCTCCTAGAATTGAGGATGGCACTCTATTTATAAGATAGACTGCTGTGAGTACACAGTCTCCCCAAAAATGCAATGGAATACTCCCCTGAAACCTTAGGGCCCTTGCAACTTCTAATATATGCCTATGTCTCCTTTCCACCACTCCATTTTGTTGTGGAGTGTGTGGACAACTACTTTGATGAACAACCCCACAGTCAGCTAAGAACTCTTTGCATTCTGTGCTAAAGAATTCTGCACCATTATCAGATCTTAACATCTTAATATGCTTCCCAAATTGTACATGTACTAATTTGAAGAAAGATTTCAACAAGACAATTGTATCACTTTTCAATTTCATCAAAAAAACCAAATCATCTTTGAATGGTCATCCACAAGTGTTAGAAAATATTTGTTTCCATTATATGTAGGGACTCTATATGGTCCCCAAATATCCACATGTACCAGGTGAAAAATATATGTTGCCCTATTATTACTAAGAGTGAAAGACTTTCTTGTTTGTCTAGCTAACGGACAAATAGTGCATTTTTCAAAACTACAACTCGATATCTCTTTATTCTTCAAGAAGTCCAGTTTCTTCATAACCAGTGCAGGTATGTGTCCAAGCCTTCTGTGCCATGTGTGTATATCAGTATTCATTTCTGCAGCAAGACAACTCCTAACTTTTTGTGCTTCCTTATTTCTGTCTATCTTCCTTGGGATCAAGAGATAAAGGCCACCTTTCTCCTTACCAATCCCCTTCACCCTCCCAGTGTACAGGTCCTGGAATACACAGAATGTTGGAAAAAAGTTCACTAAGCACTGTAGATCCCTTGTTAACTTTTAAACTGACAACAACTTATACTTAAACTCAGGCACATAGCACATCATGGATTGTATCATCTCCTGTGATATTGTAACTACCTTGATATGTAACTGGAATAGACTTACCATTTGGAAGATGTACATTAACTCTCTTCTGTTTAGGCAAACTAATCACATTATGCAGCAGATTATGATTTGAAGTCATATGATTAGTTGCTCCAGTATCTATGATCCAAGGATCCTGACAATTTTCAAAAGATTGTGAAACATCTTTACCTGCCATGTTAGCCTTGTAATCTTCTGAATTCTCCTTGTTCAGTAACCTCATTATCTGGCCATACTGCTCCTCAGTGAAGAAATTAGCCATTCCTTGATGTCCTTCAGCCTTAGCCCTGTGCTTAGCATTCTCCTGCCTGTATTGCTGGTTCTTTTTTCCCTTAAATCCAGATGGATAGCCATGAATTTGTAACAAGTATCTTTGGTGTGACCCTTTAGATGACAATATTCACAGTACAAATTACCAAACCTCTTAAATTTTGATGGATTGTCCCTAGTACTTATGAATGCTGTGGAATCACTTATATCATTTCCTAAATTGACTTGTGAGTTAGATAAACAGACCTTCCTATGATTTTCTTCATTGATCAACATTGCAAATGCACGACTAACTGAAGGTGATGGTGATTACAATAAGATCTGACTTCTAATGGTACCATATGACTCATTTAATCCCATTAGAAATTGAAATTGTTTTTGTTGATCTAGGTGTTCTATAAAATCCTTTGTTCCAACAGTAACAGGTAGAGATGGAATTAAGGATCCATACTCATCCCACAAAGATTTCAGCCTAAAATGATAAACAGAAATGCTTGAAGTACCTTGATAAATTGTGGCTATTTCTCGTTGGAGATTGTAGACTCTAGATCCGTTAACTTTGTTGAAACGATCCTCCAAATATACCCAAACTTCATGAGCATTATCAGCATAAACGATGCCAGTAATCAAATCTGGCGAAATAGTATTCATTATCCACGTCAGAACTGTTGCATTAACTCATTCCCAGTCCTCTCCCAGATCCTCAGTGGATTGACATTTTCTACAAGTTCCGTCAATGAACCCTAGCTTCCGCTTTCCTCGCAGTGAAATCACCATCGCTTTGCTCCAAACTGAATAATTCTCAGTTCCTTTCAGCTGAATCGAAATAATCACATTACTAGGACTATCTGACGACTGTAAAAACAGAGGATGCTTGGGATTATCAATATCTAGTGTCGCGATTGTTGAGCTACAAAGCTTCTAGAGAACTTCCTTCAATTCAAAACAAAAACCTATCTCTCTGACTTCACAAATGAGAATCGAATTGAGCTCCAATTGATCTACTCAAGCTCTGATACCATATTAAATCACGCCATTGTTACGCGATATTTGAGCTCTTATGAAGTATCGAAGAAGAAGAAGAAGAGGAGAAATAAGTCGGTTCTGAAGAGAAATGCACTCAACTGCATTAAGGAAGTTACTCAATTATTACAATGCTAATCTATATATACTACACATCTTTGAGCTAATTAACTTAGCAATTGACCACTAATTCGACTAACTAACTAACATAACTAACCACCGCTAACATACACGGCTGTTATCCTACACCTCTATCACCCACTAAGTTGTGATGTATACAGCTGTCACCAGCTGTTATTTCGTCCATCTCACCAAGAACCATCCCAATTTGTGAATTATTTAGTTTCAATAACTCCATAGCATGTAAGTACTAAATATTCACATAATTACATCCGTCTTTCCAATACGACAGTTGGATTATTGTTTGGAAATGGAGTTTCCTACCTAATCGATTTTTTTTTTCTATTTTTGATCAAATTTAATTGGATATATATTATTCATGTGACTATATATAGTTGTCAACCAATCAATTCAATGACCAATTGATTAGATTATTTTTACTCAGTATTACTAGCTTAATTACAAGGGGAAAAAGAAGTTATCAAGATATTAAAGAAGATACTTCTTTGTAATCTGAACGAAACAAACCTCCGCAAAACAGTTGCATGATTTTTGTAAGAAAAAGTAAAATGAAAATCTTGAAGAGAAAATATCATAATAAACTCACTCCAGGCCTTATAGCAGTTTTTTTTAAATAAAATGTGAATCACGAGGGTGGCTAGTGTTACAATTGTTTGGATTGTTGTTACCTATTGTACTATTGTATTACTATATCGTATTGTTAATTTAAATACAATGTTTACTTTGATTATTACTTAAATTTTATTGTATCGTCGTTATGTAACAATAAAAAGTGTCACTTTATGTAACGATAGATCTGGTGTGGCGCTGTTGTCACCTTACTTTTTTCTCTCACCTTGTTCTTCCTTATTATGAAATAATCGTATTTTATCTTTTACCATACCTTTTTTATATAATAATTCTACTATGTATCACATTCTATTCCTAGTATTGTTGCAAGTTTATTCTTCATATTGTTGATCGTGACATTATGATACAACGACAAACGATATAATTGATTCAAATATTGTATTCATCAAACAATACAATACAATACAAGTCGATACGATATATTATGAAACGATATGTAACGATCATCCAAACAAGTTGAAGTAAAACGAGAGATTAATTCTTGAAAGTTTCATTAACTACTTTTGGTTCTTAAGACCTTGAAAAGCATATATGATCTAAAATGAACTTATATGCAGTGCGTTTGTACCCAGCAAATAAATATGTCTTTATATTAATATTTTATCACTTAATCATAGTTAATTCATAATAGTATTATAACTCCTATAGTTCAATTGTTTGGTTTTGTTTATATAAACAACAATTGCAAGTAATTAATTTTTTTTTAATGTCTGATCTCTATGTAATATAGACTCGGGATAGCATGTTTTGCTTGATCACCTTGATGAAACACAAACCGCATTAAAATGACAGTCTGTTGCACTAAACTCACACTATGTACGGGATCTAAGAAAAGGCTGGATCATAAGTGTTTATTGTACGCAGCCTTAACTGCACTGCCTGACGTTGATTCCATGACTTGAACGCGTTACCTCCTGGTCACATGACAACAACTTTACCAATTACGGCAAAGCTCCCTTCTGAAACACACAAACTGCATTATCATCACAATTGTATTTTCACCAATCATATTTGATAAAAATCAAAGTACAAATAAGAAATCATAAGGATGAGCAAGAACAAAAACACACACGAAGAAAATTAAAAAAGCAATTAACCAATTACATCTGGTTAATTACTTTAAATGTACAACACATAAACTTTGAAATTTCCAATTAGGCTTATATTATTTCAGTTCAACCAGTAGGAGGAGGTCGTTTGCCTGGAGGTTCTGGCATTTTTGCTCTTACAACTACGTGCACCAACCCCTCGTCTTGAGCATTTGCTGCTTCATCTTTCTCCACTAGCCCTTGATCTTTAGCATTTTCTAATCCTGACAAAAATGAAAACATATACATACCTGAGTCAACAATAACGATATATCCAGTGTGATCTCATAAGTGGTTGTCGAGGAGGGTGGGACGTACGCAGACCTCACCCTTATCTTTTTTCAGATAGAGAGATTGTTTCTAATAGATCCTTAGCATATACATACACGAATCATTTTGCGAAAAAGATCTTAATAATGAAATAAACATGACGACTAATTAAGGGTTATAGTCAAGTGGTATCAGCGGAAGTATTTTGTACTATACGTAAGGACAATTTCCAGTGCCCTGATTCCCTTTCCAGTTAATACCAACAATAATAACAACAAACACAGTAAACTTTCATAAGTGGAGTTTGGAGAGAATATTATGTACGCAGACCTTAGTCCTATCCTGAAAAAGCATACAGAAAGACTGTTTCTTATAGCTAGACCTTTAGCTTAAGAGAAAATGAAAAGAATAAGTGACGACAAGCCCTATGTAATATGAAAAACTTTTAAAGAGAAAAAAGGCACAAACAAAATTGGTGAAACATTTGTAGATAAGATAGTTTTCAACTCTTAATTACCTTTAGCAGGTTCTTCACTTGGAGTGATGGATTTAGACAGATCTTGAATCTCGTTTCTCTTATCTTCAGCCATCTTTCTAATTTTTCTAGGTATTTTTTCCACAAGGCTCGAGTTATGTGTATAGAAGATTAATCATTGATGGCTCATTAATTGCTTTTATCTATATAGAGTTGACAATAAGAAATGGAGCTAGCCTATTATGTGCGGGTTTGGTCGAACTTAATCACTTTTACTTAAACACTATACTAATATTAAAAAATTTATTAAATATATATAAATATTTAATTACGAACTCAATAATTAAAATCAGATGTGGATTCTAAAGTATATTAATTACTCATAAATTTTAAATTTTGTCACCACCATGTGGTTTCCTAAAGCATTATTTTAGACTTGCGATTGGCGTGCTATATTATATAAGGTTCACATGATTACATCTGTCTTTTCAATGGGCCAGTTGGACTATACAAAGGGACATGAAGATATAGTGCCCCCTTCTTAAAAAAATATTCAAATAATAATTGAAGTGCTCTTTCAATATTTTACTTTTTTGTACACGGCGGCGAATTTAGAGCATTGAATATTGATTTTCAGGAACCCACCATGTACTTATACAAAGAAATCAACTAAGAGCCCGTTAGGATATAAGAAATTATTTTATTTTTTTAAAAAAAATTGTTCATTTTTTTCTGAAATCAGCATTTGTTCATAAGATTTTTAATTTTTACTTGAATATGCATTTTGAAGATTTGCGAAAATTTGAAAAACTTCAAAAAGTTCTTTTACAAAAAATTTCACTCACAAAACTTCAAAAACAACCCAAAATTATTTTCATGTCCAAACACAATTCTAAATTTCAAATACCATTATCACTTCAAAAAACATTTCACCTTTTTTTTTGGAATTTTACAATTCTTATATCCAAACGTCCACTAAATATTTGTATATATTTAACTGTGAACTCAATTATTATTGCATATTAATTTGATATTACTATTGGAACCATAAATATCAAATCCCCAATCTTAAATTCTACTACGTGCAGCTTTCAAGTTCATATAAGGTTGCCTCTGCTGCGATTTTTGTTCATCAGCAAATAAAGCTAAAGATAGTACTCCCACCCTTTAAATTTATGGGACAATGTTTAACTGGCCATGAAGTTCAATACAAAAAAGAAAATAAAAAATTGACATTTATGGTCTAAAAAAGTAAAAGATATATAAATCATTTTATTAAGAAAAAAATAAGATGTTTAGAGCTAATTATTTCTAAATTGAAAAATGTAAGTATAGGCTAAAGGAAAAGTGTGCCTAGAAAAGGAAAAAAAATGTGCAGAATATATATTGGAAACAGATTAATAAATAATCTTTCGATCAGTTGACATCACCCGGATCCGTGGCGCAATGGTAGCGCGTCTGACTCCAGATCAGAAGGTTGCGTGTTCGATTCACGTCGGGTTCAAAACTCCCGATCCATCCGGTTACCTTTTTATTTATTTCGGTCTCACTCCCCACTAACCCATTATACAATAAGCTGCCTCCCCATTGATTCAACCTAATTTTGGTCATCTAAACCAGTGTGTTAAAAGGCGGAGGCGGTTTACATATACACGGAATGTAAGCTTTATAATTATTTAATTTTTAATATTTCAAAAAATAATATAATTATCGAAAATATTTTTAAATAGGTAACTTGCATAAAAATTGAATAAAACTATAAATAAGTGAAAAATATATTTAGATATGCTCTGTAACCACAAAAAAAAAATAGTCAAAATAATTCATTATACGCTACGTACAAGAATAAGTGACTTACATTGAAAAGAATAAAGTTTTCTACATAGAGGAACCAAAAGGATGACTAATCTACAATTTGAATTTTGAACTCGCTGCTACGGGGGAGAATGTAGTTTTCTTTGTATTTGCAAAAAAATTGATTGTTTGTTGCTGTTGGGAGATAGTAGACAAGTGGACACGATAAAGACCATAAATTAAGGCTTCTAGCAATAAAAAAAAGTCTTGACATTTAAATTTAATGTTTCAGTTCTTTTTGAAACTTTGGAGTAACTACAAGTTTACTTTTGAGAATTTGGGTATTATATTAAGGACTTATTCAACAATTTTGTTTTAATTTGAAAAAGCTTCTTGGGTTTACTCCTCACTACAAAAACACGTCTCACCTCCTGGGCATACGCCTCGAATTACTTGGGCATATGCCTCTTGAGACTTTCTCCCCCCCACCATTGTCTCGGGGCATTTTTTTTGTGCGCCTCGCCCAGGGCTCGTCGAAAACGCCTTTAAAAAGACTAATCTAAATCGTATGATACTCTGCTAAATTGATTCCCGATATATTTATATATATATATAAGTCATACATGTGTGCTATAAATTATTTCATTAAAGGAAAATGAGAAATTTAATATTAAATTATATTTTTTTAATGAAACCAAATTAAGAAGAAAAAGGCTCTACTCCTCTGTTCATAAAGGCCATTATATTCGTTAATTAATCTAAGTGTATCATCAAATGATTTTATTTCTCAAAATTCCTCACTAAGATAATCGAACTGATAACCTTTCAACACAAGCCAAAGCAGGAAATCATCCACTGCTTTAACATATCTTGCTTTTTTTTTTTATAAGAATGCGAGAATTTTATTTATAAGGACTAAAGTAGTGTAGCACTATTACATGTAGCATTGCTACTTCCACAGATACCATGGATGGCATCAATATTTCCTAGTGCAGCTAGAGTTTGAAAAACATTATATAACATAGTTCGTACTATAACAATTTCTCTTTTGTCCTCCAACATCCTGGACTCGACAAAAGGTGGGAAACACAGAAGTTTATTTATGGTAGACTGATTTGATCCTTCCCTAGTCATTAAGTGAGCTTCTTCATTCTCTTCCCTGCAGTTATGCCTGAGAACCACCTACCCCATTTTAGCCATTAACCACCTACAATAAAAAATAATATTATTGTAAGTTATGCATCCCTTTTGGAGGTAATGTATTACGTCTGTGAAATTCGCTTCCACTCCTAAAGGAGTGAAGTTGTGAAATGCTGCAATGGTTAACCCTTGATGGATCGCTTGGAGTTCTGCATGAATGGGAGAATCCACATGAATTGACTTGATGAATCCAAGTGACCAGTCTGAGTCATCATATTTGATGAGCCCACCAATCCCTGACACAATTTTGCCGCTGCGAAAAGCACCATCAACATTAAGTTCGTACCAACCCTTGGGTTGTACATGCCAAATGATATTTATGGGGATTCTCTTAGAAGTGTTGATCTCCCTATCAGTGAAGATTTTGTACTCGAGGGCTAGTTTTACCACAGAAGAAGCCGATAAAGGATGTGAGGTATTGTTGATGTTGTTCTTGTTCCTGCATATAATGTACGGAAAGAGATCCTTCCAACTTATTATGCTGGGCATAGTGTTTACGCTGAAGTTATAGGGGTTGAGGTTTCTTAGATAGAGAAGCCAGTGGTTATTTTGGTTGATGCTCGTTTTATCTGGAGGCTAGCGTAGGATTGAGTTCCAAAAACTTCTGGCTATATTGCAGTATAGAAAAATATGTTGGATATCCTCTTCTCCATTTCTACAGCACGTGCATGTTGGGTCTATATTTATGCCTATGTGTTGTAAGTATTTTCTGCAAGGAATTCTATCATGTTAACATAGCCTTAGAAATTTTTTTATTTTGTTGGGACAATGTAAAGACCAGATCCAGTTAATGTTTTTGTTATTGTGCTCTTGATCACCACGAGACTCGTTAAGAGTAAGGTTTAGATCGGAGTTATTTAGGGGTCCTACTAGGAGTTCACGCAGTGGTTGACGATTGGGAATCCATCATGAGTTCTAGACATCGAGAGATGAATTGTTACCTACTGTCCAGGCACTGCCTTTAGAGCAAATTTCCTAACCAATCTTATGGCTTTTCCATATGAAAGAATTTCTTTTCGGGGATTTTTTGATGTATCTGGTTATAAGAATATTTGCCTAAGGAGAGTTAGGGTAGTTTAATAGACGCCAAGCAAGATTTGCAAGGAGTACTGTATTTTTGGATTTCGCTTTTTTGATTCCTAACCCCCCTATGGATTTATCAGTTATGACAGTGTCCAATTGAGGAGGCGTAATTTCTTTTTGCTATCTTTGGTACCCCAAATAAAGCTCCTAATAATTCTATCAATGGTTTGTAGGATTTTAAAACATAAAAAAGATAAATTGCATAATGTAGTTAGGAATACTTGCTAGGATAGAAATTGCTAACGCGGTACGTCCAACAATATTGAGACAGTTACTTTTCCAATGATCAGTTGGTGTGCATGTTATCCAAGATGTAATAGAAGTCCTTCATTTAGGACATGTATTGTGAATGGAAAATCCAAAGTATTTCCCAAAATTATTGGTTCTTTTAATCGTTAACTAACTAGATATTTGAGAAAGGTCATCTTTTGAGCAATTGGCGAAAAAGTAAATTTTTTATTTCAAGTGGTTTATATTTTTTACCTGAAAGTTCAAAAAAATTTGTGATGCAAAGAAGAATAGTGTTGCAGTTTTTTTTGGTGACCTTGCCCATTAGAGTTAGGTCATATGTGAATAACAGGTGTGAGAAATGTAGACCTTTAGACGTTATGTTAATAGGTCCCAGATATTAATGTACACTAAATGATTTATATAATGTGATAACATTTTCATGCAAAGAATAAAAATGTAGGGGAAAACCGGGTCGCCTTTGGCGTATACCTCTACTGGGGCTGAAATAATTGGTATTGTTACCATTAACTAGGATAGATATGTTGCTAGTGGTGATGCACGAAATGATTAGCTTAGTACCATTCAAGCCTATCAAAAGCTTTTCCAAGATCAATTTTAATAAGCATGTTTCTTACCTTGCCTTTTTTTTGTTATTAATGTGCCGAATAAGTTCCTGGATGATGATAGCCTTATCACTGGCCCTTCTATTTTTAATGAAGCTGACTTGTTAAGGGCTAATGATGGAGGCAAGGAATTGTTCAATTCTATTGACAATGATTTTGGAGATGATTTAATAGATAGTGTTGCAAAGACCTATTGGTCTAAAATTCTTAAGGTTATTAGGTTCGCAACTTTGGGGATAAGACAGATGTAGGTGTTTTTTTACGAGAGGAGGAATATATCATTCTTTGAAAACTCTGTGGCAAAAAGAGATGACTGAGGGGCCCACAATTTGCCAATATTTTTGAAAAAAGAAAGAATGTAGGTTGTCCAAACCTGGAGCCTTGAATGGTTTAAAAGAGTAAACTGCATTGGTGGTTTCCACATTTGAAAGGGGTTTATCCAAGGATGATAGATGTAGACTAGTAAAACTGGTTAGGTTGTTTATGATATGTTTCCAATTAATAATTGCCATGGAGGTGGTGAAGAGATCTTTAAAAAACTTTGTAGTGTGTTCTATGATAGCCTCCTGGATGTCAAACCAATTTCCTTTATCATCTTTGAAAAAAAAATAATTTTGTTTCTTCTTTGACGACTTGAGGCACTACTGTGAAAAAAAATTGTATTTGCATTGATCACGCCCAACTGTACCTTAGAAAAGACAAAGCGGTCGTTGCAAATATAATCCGGTTTAAAGTCCGGAGTCGAATCCTCAGGGAACTAACTACCTATTACAACTCTTAGTGATGCTAATGTAAGCTCAGACACTTTTCCTGGTGCAGTATTTTTATCAATAATTGTTTGGATTTATTAACTAAAAGGACTGATATTAAAAACTAACAATATTTAATATTAAAAATAAATCAATGGTAGAAAGATCTAGGGCAGTGATTTCCCCAATTTCTAAACTGATTCTGACTCTTTTTCTATACTCTCACCGTGTTACTCTATGAGGATTATGAGCTATGGGTTATTGTAATTATCTCTCGATCAACTACAATAATTTACTAGAGCATTCTCTCGAACTACTCTCCCTAATAACTTATGCATCTCTAATTTATCCCACCAAAGTTTCGTTATCTCTAACCCCACTTTTAAATTCAAGTAATGAATCTCTTCAATTACCCAAAAGTGGTGTTTTTCAACAACAATCTAACCTGGTATTCTTTCTCAAGCAACACCAAGAAATTAGACACGATTAATCAAGAGCCCATTCAATTAATCACCATACAAATCATAGTTGAACAATCTTAGATTAAACCTGGATCAATTATAATAATATTGAGTCAAAACTTCATCTAACAATTGGTTTCATCAACCCTAGACGGATTGTTTAGCTACTCATGCTAAAACACACAAAGAAAGCATAAAATAATTCGCAATTCCCAAAATAATGACAAAAGATGGAGAATAGAAAAACTCTAATTGTAGCCTGGTCTTCTCACACTTGTTCTTGCCTCCAAAGTCAGTCTAAAAACAAGCCTAAACTTTCTTGGACGAGTTTATATGGTTTAGGCTAATTTTTTCCCTTTTTTTGCACTTAAGTCCCTGCAATTGTTGGGCTCTTTCCGGATCAACCGCGGCCACGACAGAACGCGGCGCGACCACGGTGGTTTGCATGAGTTCTGCCTCGCATTATTTTGCCCACCGCGTTCCAGTCGCAACCGCGGTTGCGGTGGGCTCCACTCCATCCCTCTTCGTCTTTTCTTGCTTCTTTTCACTCGGGTTCTTCTTGATTGGCCTTATAATCCCGCGATTGACTCTAAAATGCTCCAAAGTATCTTCTGAACATGGATTATTTCCTGCAAATCATAAAAATACTATTTAGAGCATTTTTTTGTCATTTTTGCACTTAAAACAACACTAACGTATGATTCATTAAGAGTGTAAATAGCGTTTATATATCCTACTATCAATACCCCACACTTAAACCGTTGCTCGTCCTCGAGCAACACAACCACACTCTACAAGCCTAATCATCACAGGATACCTTCCCTACTCTCTATACCCAGAAGACTTCACACCTGTAGGCTACTTCAGTGCAACATCCTAGCCTTGAGAGTGGACTCCTTTATAGCCACGCAACACCCCTAACTGGCTCTCCAACTCTCAGTCAGAGGTCTAGACTTACCTCCCTTCATGAATCATGTGCCTACTAACTACAAAAGAGACTTATATTATTTACCAATCACACACTGAGGAACTCGAATACGACATTTCAGTCACCCTCAGAAACGAATTCTTATGCCACAAACAACGCACCATAGGCTCGCCCGTAGTGTAATACTCGACTAATCGAGCTTGTTCGGTCTAGAATCAAATAGGACATTATTTGGTTGTAATGTTGGCTGCGGGATGGGTAGGATACATATGGATATAGTGACTGCACCTCCCTAAGCACTTCACTACATTATGTACTTTTAAGCTTTTGATTTGTCAAACCTTCATTCCGTTATTACATTATTGTGTTAACCCCTTACTCTTTTAAGCACACTTTATCTTTTAATAGCCACCACCAATTTGAGACCCCTTTTTTTCTTTTTTTCTTTTTTTTTTTGGTGGCCTATAGTATTACTTATCAAACAGTGCACTTTTTTCATGCTTCCTTAATTCCACTTAACAGCCCCAATCAACCACCCCCCACTTGTATTTTTTTTCATATCCATTACACTTCAAGTGCTTCTAAGAGGTGATTGGGTTCAACAAGATAGGCTATTTAAACTTGGGTCATGCTTGTCATGTGGTTGCCAAGGAAAACAGGCTTATAGGCGCAACAGGGTTGACTAATATATGTACCATTAGGTGGGACAAACATATACAGAAGGGTTAAGCAAAGAATGCCTATATCACTTTCCAGACCAAACAAGACTACCATTTCGCTTTGTACACAAACAAGGCAAGTTTTAGGCATTGTGTGTTAGCACAGAATTCAAAAAATCTCACTCACACATGGCACATGACTCACTTCAGTTAGGATCATCAGACACTCTACTTTAAGCATTTGAGTCATTCAGGGACACACAATTTAAAGCCTTATTAGAGTCGACTAAAGAGCCTAAGTGTCCCACTAAAGTAATCTTTATTCAAGTTATCATAGAGTTAAGGGCCCTATTCCCATCTTTGATTTTTTTTCGCCCAAGACTCCTAAACTAAAAAAAACTAACTACGCCCTGTTCAAATGAAAACCCTTGGAAAAGAACCGTGGTATAAAAAAACCCAAGGGGTTGATACACTACCTAACAAAGAAAAATCTTTTTGTGTTTTCTCTAGACTCACTTCCCTCAAGAAGCAGGTCTATCATCGGGAGGAGTCTTGGGTAAATATTTTTTTTATCGACTCAAAACCCTCAAGAGACCTGTCGAAAGTTGTCTGTCTTCGGGTCAAGTTAGCACAAGTCCATATATATTCAAAAAAGAAAAAATATTCAACTACCAACAAACCAATCAACCTACCAGCAATTATATATATACAACTACAAACATTATCCCTCACCCCACAATTAAATAATTGACAGGTCCCCATGGCAACACAATAATGCATAGTGAGGTAAGGAGACTTCCCTGGTTTTCAGTGTTCATCAGAGACGGTGGCCGGGTCGAGACGACAGGCGCGCCCTAACGCTCGGAGCCAGGCCATTATATTTTTCTCAGACTTAGCACTCTGAGTGGCTAGAGTTTCAACTCTGTCATTCAGGTTATCCACTGAGGTACGTAAGCCAGCGACATCTTGCTCCAAGGTAGACATCTGTGTGCTCCGCCGAGGCCGAGATGGGCCCGCCGAGGCCGAGATGTGTCATTGGCGGGGCGGCGTCAGGCACCACCTTGTCCTCATCATCCACAACAATAGGTACAGGCTGCTCATTTCCCACTGTGATTTTGCTGGCTTTGAAAGAGACCTTCTTTGTGAGCTTCCCATCTATGAAACGATTCTCGGGGACATTTGCGGCACGGCACAACCTGGTGACCAGTGAAGGGAAGTAGAACCCTTTGACTATCTCAGGAGATCTGATGAACATTTCATCATGGATTATCCTGGCAACATCGAAGTCATGACGGTTGACAAAACACCAAACCACCACTGCACGAGGTGCATTTATATCAGTAGTGTTGCTGGAGGGCATCAGTCGGCTACAGATGATGGTGAGCCAACATCTAGCTTCCCAAGTGAGAGATTAGGAGTTCAGAGTGATGCCATGCTTTATCCATATGGGCTCCCCTCCCAAACATATTGACCAGACAATGAGGTTCCAAGTGAGGTGCTATCTGGTAGGTTTGGTAGTAATCCTCCGCTCCTGAGAAGACCGATAGCCGATATGCTCGGCGTATTGCTTCAAGAGAAGCATTTACCCCTGTTCTTCTGACTGTGACTGCCCGGTTGGCGTGTTCCGGGCAATTCACATAGAGTTCTAGACCATCAAAATATTCACCTCCTCCGGTTCCTCAAAGAAGACGTCCAACTAGCGTCTCCTCAATTCATGGAACATCTCTGGGCATTCACTCTGCAGGGAGGCCCCGTCAATAGGTACTTCATGCACCATCTTCCGGGCTGCCTTTGCTTCAAATCTTTCCTCAAAAGCCTTTGAGACAAATCGAGTAGAGTCAAACTGACTTGTACTAGCCTGGTTTCTGCATTTCCTAGATTGAGACATGGTACCTGACACAACAAGGTTTATAGGGTTCAATTTGTGTGACCGCCGGGTGGTTACTCAGACTTCACCACCACGATGGTCACATTACCAATTTTTAGCTCAATGTGGCAATTTTTTAAACACATGGTGAGAAGAGATCTAGACATGCATATGTTATCCCATAGTAGTACAAACCCTTCCCAATGGCAACCACAATCTTCAACTAATCATCACCCCACTAACATGATTTTTTTTTACCCAACAACACCAAATCTTACCACCAAGTTACGCTAAGTTAATTTACAAAAGAAAAACAATTATTTTTACCTAGATATAGTGGAGATCTACCATTAACCTATACATTATATAAAATAAAAGAACACAAAGAAAATAAATTAAGAGAGAAGGGAGTTAGTAGACTTACTTAAAAAGAGGAGGAGAGAGAAACCTGGTGGAGATGAGGGAAAAAAGTGGTGAGTTTGGGGTAGGAGAATAAGAGAAGGGGTGGG